>WAAB01010175.1:161480-173998 GCA_013389865.1 Piaya cayana
GGAACTTCCCCAGTCTTCCAGGACTGTTGGAAGATGATGGAAAGGGGTTTGGCCAGCACATCCGCCAGCTCCCTCAATACTCTTGGATGGATCCCATCCAGCCCCATAGACTTGTGGGTGTCTAGCTGGGTGAGCAAGTCTCTAACCTCCTCCTTTTGAATCATGGGACCTTTGTTCTGCTCGTCTAACTCCTGGGGATGTACAAACAGGGAACAACTTTCCTTACTATTCAAAAAAACTTAAAGACTCTTGCAGACAACTTTCCTTAGTATTAAAGACTTACTTAACAACAAATTTGGCATGAAGACATTAATGTTGGGTTTCAGTCTCATAAAAATGAAGTGAATTTATAAACCTTTCAAAAACAATGATTTGAATATCTTTGTGATTTTTTTTGTAATATGCCAGCATAATAATTCCTTCTCTGTGACACCTCTAAAAATTGTGTCATACTAGGGCAACTAATCTGTTTTAGTTGACAGGCCTTTATCACTTCTTGATTGCGTTATGTACAAGATGCTCAACATCCTTCAGTTCCAGGGTTGAATGACATTCCCACATCCTATATTTAAAATAATAGGACACTTGTGATGATATATCTCTTTGGTTTTATGTAGTTATCCCCTTGTTTACAATGTATTCCCCACGTTATCTTAAAGGATTGGGTTTTGGGTTTTTTTTACATTTTTGTACACCATACAAACGTTTCTTTGGAGCTTCTGTGGGTTTCTAAGGATGCCCCGCAAAACCCATAAAATGCTCACTCCAATGTCCTGTCACACATTTAAATTATGCCAATAGTTCTGTTCAAGTACACAGCCATAATGATCTTGTGAAGCTTTTCTCATTAATGAAAAGGAAAAGTCACTGCATTTTGAGTATCTTTAAACAGGTCTTAAATAGTCCCTTAATCGTTACATATGTCTGATAATAGCGCCATGTAGGAAAGTACCTGTAGAAGAGTGCCAAACCTCATTTAGTTGCTAATTGTAGTGCATTCATGTCAAACTGCTCTTCATATTTCAACCTTTTATTTCTTTTGGCATGGGTAGGCCTTTTTTATTTGAGATCTGGTTTCTCATTGGTTGTTCTATATGGTATGTATATATTTTAATATGAGATGACTGAGTTAGCCTTCCTCTTAACTTAAGCCTTATGAACTCCTGGTCTGTAGGGTGTATTTTCTGGCAGTCTTGTCTAATATTTATTTATAAAGCAGAGTATTTTCAGAAATCTGTGAGTAATCTCTAACTTCAAGGAGTCTGTATTCTTCAGACTTGTGCTTTCCTTCCAGGCTTGTAGTTGTTTCCTCAGGGAAGACAGGAGGTATGCAGGAGGGGTAGAAATACCAGTTGTCTGTGGGTTTCAGTTGAGATGCCCTTCTTTGCATCAGTCACCAATTTAAAAAGTACAGGCAATCCAGTGCATATTCCAAGTTATCAAGTAAGCATGGAATTATCACACACTGGTATTACATCAAAGTGTCCCACCTATGTGGCTTTTTAAATAGAATTAAGATGGAGGAAGAAGTTTTGTGAAGTGTTGTGATCTTATACTCACTGCTTGTGGGTTTTACCTGAATTATGCATAAAGAATCTGGCCCAAGTAGCATGCACTGGGAAAGGATTAGTGGCATTAACAATTTTGTGTTATTTAGTGTGAGCTGAGAAATAATGCATAATTGCTGACAGGTGGTCTAGAATTGGACACTGAAATTGCCTATGTAATTTTGGATTGATGATATTTGGTGTATCCTTTTTGATTTTAACATCAATTCAGTAGTTATCACATAGTTATATATAAAGAAACTTTACAAGATATCTGTAATTTCCTGAGGATCCATTACAGTGCATCAGGCAAAATATCGGTTCTGTGTTTTAAACTGCATATTATAATATGAGGATTTTCAAAATAGGGATTATTTGCCCAATAGACTGTAAAGTTGTCTTTATAATCACTGTAAATAGGTGCCTCTGCTCCTGGTTAGGAAATTCTGAGATGGTTTATGATGAACTGCACTAAATTGTTCCTGTGTAATAAAAAAAATCTGCATCCTTAGGGTTGGGTAAATGAAGAATTTATTGATATAAATCAAGGTAATCAAGAGTACAGAATACCTACAACCAGATAACAATCATGCATGTCAAGTATTTCACTAAATGCAGTGAAATGAATAATCCTGAAAGCTGAGGGCAGCCAATGAGGTCCAGCAGAAGACCAGGACATATAATCTCAAAGCATCTTCAAGACTGACTTTCAAATCTCAGACTGGCAACTATATAGGTACATTCTACGGCTGCTGGAGATGATATAGACAATCTTGAGTGATTGAGAACAGCTATATTAGACAGGCTTCTGTTGTGTTACCTACTGGGGAAACCTCCCTTTCTGCTTTGACCACATAGGCAACCTACAGATTTGTGTCCCTATGCTTTATTTAGCTTGATGACGTTTGCCTGTTCTTCCTTGTCCGATACACTGCTTATTACTTAAAGCTATGTGAGTTGGTATCTTTGCAAGTGTATTAAAGACCTTGCTTTTCAGGTCACTTAGTTATTCTTAAACAGGTCCAGAGGAGGGCTACAAAGAGGCCTGGAGCACCTTGCCTGTGAGGACAGGCTGAGAGCTGGGCTTGTTCAGCCTGGAGCAGAGAAAACTCCTAGGAGATCTTATAGTGACCCTCCAGTACCTGAAAGGAGCCTACAGGAAAGCTGGGGAGGGACTATTCATTAAGGCTTGTGGTGATAGGATGAGAGGGGTTGGATATTAACTGGAGAGGGGCAGGTTTCAACTAGACATTGGGAAGAATGGGACTCATTTCTCCCTTCCCTCTCCTATTTTCTATCCTGTCCCCCCAGAACGTGTATCTTACTTGAGAGTCTAACTTAGAAACTGGGCATTGTAATCTTGCTGTGGTGGAAGGTTTCTAAATATCCAGTTAGGACAAAAAAGTATTGTTCTGTCTTGAGTTCTGTGGACCTTATTTTAGTAATAATTGTACAAGCCTTAGATTGATACATTTTATTTTCAGTGAAAATAAGGTAGGAACTATTTTTCACTTTTAGAAATATATATGGAAGCTTTCCTATATTGAACCAGAAATGAACTCTGAGTTCTACGAACATGTGATTGTACAGTGACCAAGCTGTGATGAATCTGTCTTTTTACTTTGAATTCTGATCTTCTAAAAGTTTGCTGCATCTTTGAAACTATTAATAGAGAATGCATGGTTTACTTCCCAGCACTAAAGATGTCCTTGTTAATGCCTCACAAAAATACTTTTTATATTGTCAAATACACGCTTTTTCACTAGTGTAAGTGGGCTTGTGCAAATAATAAGGCTTTTTATTGGTTATTTACTTTGATGATGCATTTCAACCAAAGCACTCTTGGCTTTTTAATAAATACATAGGGACAGATGGTGTCATTCATGCAGGAAATGAGCCACCCTGGTGGTTCGTAGATGGGATGGTCCAGGCCCTTTGAGCCCTACAACAATGGTGAAGGATCTTGTGGCCCAGATAGTCTTGGCCTCTCGTAGTATTGTGCTGTCTGCTACCATCCTAAAATGGAACCATAGCTCTTTCATCTGTTGCCTTGGATAAAGAGGGAGAAATATTGGAAAAAAGTCCTGCGGAGTTTTGTATGGCAGGAGAGACCATGTGTAATTACCCTTGGCTTGAGGTAATCTATCTTTACATGAAAATGCTCGAAGTGAAGAGCAGGCTCATTCTCACTTTGATCATTAGCTTGTGGACTGATGACAATCAAAATGTATGTCAACTGAAAAAATGTTTCAAGAGTTTGTAGCAAATACAAGAATAACTGACGAAAGGTTGGTGTCAAAGTCACAGAACATGATGTTACCAGATATGGCATTCCCTTTTATATGTGGTAATTTTATTCATTGAATGAATTGGAAAAGACTGTGTTTTAGCTTTAATGAGTCAGTATGAAGTTGAAATAACTTGCCAACACATTCATGCATTTGAGTTGTTTTTTACACTGCATTTTACATGAGGGGAAATTGCAAATAGTAAATGTCAAGGATTCACTTGGGGCATTACAATTTCAGAGGCATGAAGCTAATATGTATTTGTCTCATTACTGTCATCAGATTGAAGTTAGGCCATGGATGACAAGAGCTCATAACTCATAGGAGACATAGTTACAAATGACCTGTGAGAGGTCAGCGATGTCACAGCTTCCTAAATTTGTATTACTAACATTTCATCAATAAGAAATGAGGGGGATGATGTTCAGCATCTTTCAAAAAAAACTGGGTTTCACTGAAGAAGTGAAAAGGTTTGTTGTATTTTTTGTTTGTTTGTTTTTCCGTGTCTCAATTGATCACATCTTTGTCAATAATAGCGTATGGGAATAGGAAGGCAATGGGGTCCTTCTGGATATTTACTAACTCACCTGTGATTTTTGCAATATTAATACTACTAACCTGTTGTGCTATATCATTGCTTGTTGATCCTTTGTGTATGTGTCTCTGGAATACTAATGATCAGTGAGTATTGTATGGGGCTTTTAAATATGGTTTTTATTCAGAATTTTTTTTATCCTTTCTTGTGTTTGCTACCACTGAGTTCTCAAACATAGAACCTACTATAGTAAATCAGAGGGAACACCTCAGTAATATGGTGTGTGTGCACATGTTGCTGCTGTGTCAGCTTAATCAGGTTATCGCAAAGACTAAGAAGCCTTCTTAAGTTGTACTCCTGTGTCAGACACCAACGCTGTATGACTTTAATGGAATTCACACCATGTTTAAATGTTTACCATGTTTAGGGCAACCAATTAAGATGTAGAATAACATAACTAAGCTACCTTTGCTTAGCCTAATCAGACAACGTGGGGTTTGAAACTTTAAATTATACTGGAGTAATGTGTTTTAGGTAACCATCTACTTAAGGGGATGTTTAGAAGTTGCCATTCAGTATGTACATTTGCACACTTCACCTTGTTGCTTGTCTATAGGATGGCAAGAGCTACAGTTAACGTATTAAATCATTGCCTGACAACAGCATTATCTTTCTCTGTAATTCTGGGTGCAATTTCAGGTGTCAGCTTTGTATAAAGCCACATGAGGTTTGATGCATGAAGCCATAAATGGGTACCTGGTAGACTGCTTCTCTTCCTATTTGTAAGAAAGCTGTGATACTAGGGTATTGATTAATACTTTGAGTCACCTGGCATGCAGGATCCGTAATAAGCATTTATGCAGATAATTACTGTTCACTGCCAGAGTAATGGATATCAGCAAAATTTTTTAGCTTATAAGTTTGTTCATTTTTTTTCTATTCGTATGACCAAACTGAATAGCAAGAACTCAAGGAATCATTCTCTAAATGAGAAAAGCTGAAGACAAAGAAAAAAACAAGTAGTACATTGTTTTAGCAGAATATATTGGGTTTTTACTTTCTGTTAATGTAGTCAAAAAGCAGGTCTTCAATGAGAGGTGTTTATATAAGAAAGATAGATCAATGGATAGAAGCATCTGGGAGCGAGGTTTATAGTTCTGCAAAATACTTGTTAAAGCCCTGGAGAAATTTTGTTGCATACACAGAGGTTTGCTCCAGACAGAGTACTGAAATGCTCAAAATGGCTTTTCTATCTGCTTATCACGTTTCTAGAAAAGTGATGGGGGGGAAAAAAAAAAGAGAGAGAGAGTTTGGGGAAAACTATCACTCAGAAATGGCCAATATATAGCCAGCCGAGTTAAGAAAAACTGGAGAAGACTGAGATACGCTTTCTGAGTTCTAACTAGATTCAGGGATCTTAGGTTGTCAAGTTATGCGACAAGATTAGTTTCTTTAAGGTAAAATTAAGTTATGTTACGTTATTGTTATACTTCTTCACAACAGAAAGTTTACGGTGATTTGCTTATGTTCCTAATTACTGGCTGTAAAAGAAAACCTGGCCCTGGTGAGGTACAGTCCACCCACAGGAGGGACAAGAGGCTACCCTAGGAAAAACAAATTGTGCCTGATCAATTTGGTAGTTTTTTTCTAGTGAGACTACTTGCTGTCATGATGTTATCTTGAGTTCACCAAGACTTTTGACAAGATGTATCCTTATAGCCAAGATTATTGATATGACTTGGACTGAAAGCCATGTTGAAACTTGGCTGGATTTCTGGATGTAAAGTTGGCAGCTGGTTACTAGCAGCAGCATCTTGCTACAGTTGGGCCAGCGCTGTTAAAATCTTTAACAGCTTTGGTTATGGGAATGAATGGGATGCTCTCTGCAAGTTTGCAGGAGATACCAAATCCAGGGTAGCAGTTAAGACAAAGAGCATTGCGGCTTTCCTTAACAGGCCAGAGACATGGTGTAACATGGTGTAACAGAAACCTCATCAAACTCAGCAACAGTAAATGCCAAGTCCTGTGTCTGTGATAAAATAACCCCATGCAACAGATGTGGCTGAGTACTAACAGGCTCGAAAGCAGCTTTGCAGCAAAGGGCGCCCAGTCTTGTCCTGTTGGCCAATGATTTGAATGAGTCAGCATGCTGCATTTGGCCAAGAAGGTTCTGGGCTACATTAGCATATGTGTAGACAGCAGGTCAGGGATATAGACTTGTGAACACATCTGGAGTACCTGGAGTACCCTAAACCCAGTTTAGGGTTCCCAGTGCAGGGAAGACACAGACACAGAGGAGCAAGCCTGGTGGAGGATGTGAGAGCCACGTGATTGGCAGCTGGAGCACATTGCTTATTAGGAAAGGCTGAGCACTAAGTCCATTGATTGATGGAGAGATGGGGAGAATACCTTTGTTTAAAGAAACCAAAACCAAACAAAAGCAACCCAAAAACATCAAACAAACAAGCCATCCAAAAACCAAAGCAAACAAGCCCTCCTAGACTCTACCTCCAAAATCGAAAAAGGCACAACACCTCCCACTCCCATATAAAAATCAAAACAAAAACCTTCAGAACATAGACACACACACTGCCCTCTGAAATAGTTCTAAATCATCAATCTCAATAATAGATTCTGAATTCTTATTGAGGAAAGTATTTCCATTACAAAAGTTTTTAGTGTCATTTAAATCTTTTTAAACTGGAGTGCTTTTTTCCTTACAGATGGGAAAGAAGACCTTTAAAACTTGCTGTGTTGCTATGATAACATATTGTATCTCTTCGAGCTTATGTTATAGCCAAAGGATGTTGTAGAATATAAATGTCTTACAGTCACTTCATTTTTATGAATTGGTTTGCTTTTTAAATTAAGTCTGAATTGTCCTGATGAGTAACTCTTACCAGATTGGAGTGTCTTGGTGTGTGTATATATACATTGATTATTTGTTTTTTAATTTTTTAAGAAATAGAAATAGGGGTGCTTCATTGTCTGACAACCTAACCATCTTGATTAAAGGAAAAGTTTAGGTTTATGCAAACATATGAACTGCAAGTACAAATTCCATGTTGCATATAAGAAAACAAATGAACTAACCCCCCATAAAATAAATCAACTCACCCTAAGAAGCGGTAAAATATTCCAATATGGCAGAGATCTGAAACAAGACAAAACTTAAAAAAAACCCTGTAATTCCAGGCCCATGCTAAATGTATTCATGTGTTTGATGGCAAAGTGGGTTGACTCCATTTGAGATTGAGCTTATCCTGTTGTGATAAATGGAAGAAACAGCTTAGAATTTCTTAGATTAGCTGGAAAAACAAATTCTATTTTATAAAGTAAGGATATGAAAATACACACCTGCTGTTTTCCAACCTTGGGGGGACAGGAGGGTGTGTGTGTATCAAATCAGACGTTGTACATTTCCATGCAAATCCAAACCAGCTTTCATTCAGTTGAAAGAAGGCCAATGGCATCTTGGCTGAAACGGTGTGACCAGCAGGTCCAGGGAGGTTNGGGACGAGAGGGAATGGCCTCAAACTCCGCCAGGGGAGGTTTAGACTTGACATCGGAAAAAAATTTTTCATAGAATGGGTCATGGGGCACTGGAACAGGAGGTATTTAAAAGATGGGTGAATGAGGTGTTCAGGGGCATTGTTTAGTTGTTGATAGGAATGGTTGGACTTGATGACAAAAGAAGCATTTTCCAACCTAGTTATTCTGTGTAAATTCCTGTTGTTAATCACAAATCTTAAGAATAATTTTCAGTAAAATAGGAGATTTCACTTATACCTGTGTCAGAGAAGTCTGTGTTAAAATTACAAATATATAATTGTGAATGCTTCAGATCACGAGAAGCAAGGTATCCCCCCATTTAGACAGAAAACTGCCTTAGGAAGGGAGGTAGCCTTAGTAATTGGGTAACAACCTTGAGTGTACCCTTGTAATAGTATAGCAGGTCTTTGATCTCTGTAATCTGGTTTATTGGACCTTCTGGCAGGACATCGAAGCTTGTTGTGGGATGGGAATCCAAAATTCCCAGTGTTCTAGGTCTGAATAGAGCCCATGTTTTAAGAAGTGAAGAAAAATGAGTGTTTCCCCAACTTTTATTTCTATAGAAATCCAAAATGAAACCTTGTGCTGAATTATGTTTTGTGGTTTTTTACATTTAACATGTTGCTGAATACTGGCTTGGGTGTGTCTGTGGGGACATCAAAACCCATCTTGGGATACCAGAGGACTTTGTGTCTTAATTCAGTCTTCCCCTAAAAGCTTTTAGGGGCTTGTAAATACATTCACCTTCTCTCAGATCATGCTTCCTCCTAATTTTCCTCGTGCCCTGGAAAAGGGTAATTTGTACTAGAGAAAATAAAATTGTCAAATTTTCCTTTTCCAGTAGTAGTCAAATTGATTGATTCAATCTGTAACGGGCTGTGAAGCAGCATGGTAAATTCTACCAGTACTCCCTCAAAAATGTTTTCAGCATGCACAGAAAAAGTTACAGGGACGTGATCTATGTTATTTTAAGCAAACAAGCAAACAAAAAAAAAATCCTGTGGAAACAGTACAAGGTTGTCCCAAGCCTTTTTGACGTTCTTCAGTTTTGTAAGCAGGAATTGTATTGTGGAACTGGAAAGGTTGTGATTCATCACCATGTGGACCTCCAGCAACTCCTGATTAATGCATTTGAGATTGAACTAATGAAAAACATTTTGCTATCCTTTATTCAAGTGCTGGTACATCTTCTATTGTAAGATAGACATACAGAGAATAATGACCCATCACATTCCTGTAGGTTTTGTAGAATCTTATAACTTGGAGAATGTACAATGATAAATGACCTAACACTTGATAAAATAAGACTGTCAAGCATAAAGTCAAAAGCCATTGATTCTTTCTTCTTGTTTCATAATGATACTTCCTAAGGAAAGCTTGGAAAGAGGATCAGTCATTCTACTTTTCTCAGGAGAAGAATATAATAAAATAACATGATAAGATGGAAAATACTGTAGTAAAGAATTACAGTTTATGGACAGAAAATCAGTCTGCACTCCTGTTGCCTGCCTGCATGTACCAATATGAGGAAACACAGGTGCTAGTTGAGGTGCACATCTAGAAGTAACTTTTTATTTGATTATTTTGGTAAGTGAAATGCCATGTTCTTTCTAACTATCAGGAATTTGACTTGGTGGGAGGGAAGACGATATGCAAATGTGCCCCGAAGATACTTCTGAAGAAGTAGCTTTCCCACCTACCAGAAAATTCCAGTTTAATGCATGTAAGCTATACATACTGTACCAGTTCTGCATGTAACTTGAAAACATTTAATTGTGTATTTTTATTGCAGAGGAAAGGTACCATTGGCCAATTCATATTTTATTAACTCTTGTTACAAGAGTAGTCTCAGATTGATGAGTCACTACTCATTTTATCTGAAGCTTTGCATGTGTATATATGTTTTTTTGCTCTGTTATCTGTCAGCTAAAAATAACTCTTGCAGAAACGACAGAACAGATTTTACAAAGAAATAATAAAATCTACTGCTGTGAACATGTCACTTCAGGCAAAAACAGTAGCTTATGCTGGCTGGAATGTTACTGTGATGTCTTTAAATAACTTCATTAGTCAATAAGATATGCTTTAATTATTTAAGTGACAAAAAGATGAGCTTTTGGTGTTTACATCTACCCACTGTTTACTCTCTTTAGAGTATTTCTTTATATTAGAGCTGCAAGCACTTGCAAAACCCCATCTGGCTGGCAAAATATCTTTTTGTTTACAAAAACAGAAGCTTGTAGCCACTGCAAGCTCTTGAATGTTTCCTGCTGGGATCCCAAGCTAACATTTTTTGCCAGCAGGCACCACATTCAGCTCTTGGGAACCTGCTGTCACTGAAAGAGTTTTTCCCTCGTGTGTCTTTCATTTTTATTGCACTGAGGTGACTGTTTCTGAGGAGAACCCCACTTTTTGTCCTTCTGAAAAGCAGCCTGGTGTGCACTGTGCACGTTTTCTGCTTGGATGGGCATCTTTCAGTACTTTGCTATCAGCCTTCTCTTCAATCCCACAAACACCTGTTTCTCGATTGGAATTTCATCAGCTCTGTGCAAATTTCAGAGTGTCTCTCTTAGAAGATGAACTCATATAACTTCTGCACTGTGTCTGTGTATGGTATGAACACAGAGTACTTGCTTGGCTGTGTGGCAATCTGGGCTTCGTTTATTTACAGAAGCTATGAGCAGTGTGTGTTAGCTTGTTTGTGGGAATTACGATCTTTGCCTGTTTCAGTGAGCCAGCTGAGCTGCTGCGTAATGATGCTTACACTTCCCTGGTGAGCTAAAAGTTGAGATGGTAGAGAGTCCGAGAGGTGGGAGGTGGAAGGAGAAGTACTACAGCAAATTGACCGTGAACAAAATAAATTTACTAGTTTCTCCTGGGATTTTGATTATCCTAAAGATTGTTAGAAAATTGAATTGCTTTTCTGCTACACAAATAAATAATTCTGTTATTGAGGTCTTTGCTAGACTGATTTTTATTCTTTTTTTTTCCTAATGAAAGAAAAGGTTAACTGAGGTAGAAACTTAAGATTTTGAAAATTACTATGTATGCTTCAGTTACAGTGAGTGCATGCCAAGAAAATTATGAGTAGGTATTATTTCACATCTTCATTATCATCTCTATTATACACCTGTTGATTTAGTCTTTGTTGCGCAAGGAAGATAATAGCAATAGTCTGGTTTTACACGTGATATTTTTCTCAAGGAAAACTATGAAAACTCCATTAATTAAAAAATTTAAGAGAATTAGGAAAAGACCTGCAAAATATTTTGCAAAGGATTCTTTAGACTTGGGTAGAATAACTTGGTAAGACCCCTAAGTAGAATATTCTGCAGGTTTTTGGTTTTGTGATTTTGCTGTTTTTCCTGAGCGTATTTGGCTCACATTTAAAACCAAATTTATCTTCTGTGTAATCAGTGTTAGAAAAATACTGCAGTCTTTGGAATCATTCTACAAATTCCAGTGCTTCCAAGATGTCTGTAGCATAACCATCTGTAGCAAATTTCATTCAGGTTTTAACAAACTTGCTCCATGAATCTTCCTCAAAACACTGAGACAGTTTTTCCCCTTCAAAGAAACTTTGTCTAATCACTGTAGTTCCCAGTTTTGTCTCTAACATGAAAGATGCAGATCTGTTGATCAAAAATAACAGAGTTTATAAACTTTGCTGTCTTTTCTGAATAAGATCCCAAAATGTTCTGTAAATACAGAAGTTGTTGTCTCCTGATGTGGACAGTTAGGCTTTGTAGAGAGAAAAATTAATCTATCAATGTTCTGAACAGCTTTTCATGATGATGGTAAACAAAGCTTATTGTCTTTTGTAATTATAAACTGGAGTTAAAGGCCACAGGGAAAAGGGAATATCCTTAAACTCAGTTGGTTTTTTTTTAATCTTTAGATTCAACCTTTAGACAGCTTCTTTTGTTCCATCTTTTTCGACTGAAAAACAGTAACTTCCATAGTTCCTGAAGATTTAAAAATCATTATTGTGTTTGTGCACTCTGTCACTGTGAGACAGGGGAACTATACGAATATTACAAATTTACTTTAAAAATATCCATATTGCATATTGAGAAGCTTGTACTGATTCATTGTAGTTCTCTCTGTTTCTCTTTTTTGCAAACCTGTGGCAGGAGGAATCATAATTTCATCTGCTGATTATCTGTGGTCATCCCTATGAGATTAAAAGGGCATTGCATAATAAAGTAACTGCAATAGAGCTGTTTCTCCTTTTTTTGCCTCTGCTTTGACTAAGCTCGTACTTCAAAGGATACACCATCTGCCTCATTTCAGAGGTACTTGCTTCAAAGCTTTTAGCAAAAAGGCAGGTAGTAAAGACCCTCCAACACCTCTTTCACTTCTAAAAAGAAAGGAAAAAAATGAACAACAGTCCTTAGTTGATTAGTTAGTTTCTTCAGTAGAATTGTGAAATGTGTGGTACAGTGATATTTTTTTAATAATATATCAGAAGAGATATGCAGTTTCATCTTCTTGTCCAACAGATCCTGTCTTTGATCAGGTCTCCAGGCAAATTCTTTGTCCAGAAACAAAGTGCTATCAGTTACCATAAAAAGTAGGATTTCCTTTTTGAAGAGC
>WAAB01010177.1:0-32501 GCA_013389865.1 Piaya cayana
GACTGAAGCAGAGTCCTGCTTTTATAGGACACCAAGGTCTAAGATGCCTCATTCTCTTTGGTGCATTGTTCTGAAACAACTTACCTATTTCCATCTCATCCTACCTAATACTGTGCAGCCTTTAACATATGGTGTTTCCATTGCCCTAAAACAACTGGTTGGGATAGTTTGGAATGGGAAGCAAAACAGTGAGAGAAAGGAAGGTCACTTACACATCTGTATTGATTTAAGCACGGTGTTGTTGCCCACCAGAGTGCTGATTTTATTGTAAGAAGTTAGGATGACGTGTTGCATAGGTGGCTAGCAGTACTGTGTAGGGCAGTTGAAGGCACCCATAGTCCCAACCAGGTGAGTATCAAAAGGTCAGAAAAAAATTAACTGTAGACAAAGACACAGCTTCAAAGTGAACAAAAGGAGGTATACCTTCACCCACTGTCTATTTAAACTGAAAATCCAGTGACATGGGATCCCTGGATATTTTGCATGGATTGAAGACCTGCTTGGTGGATCTATGGAATGAAAATCTGTAAGGAGGCTCTCAAGTCTCTGGAAGGCACCAAATGCCAAAATAATTCAGCTAGAAAAGTAGAGCAGAACAGTTTTCAGTGTAGGCTTGCCTTATTAAATTCCTCCTAAAGCACTTGTTACTAGTAATTGTTAAAAGAGGGAGTTGGTGGGTGAATAGACCTTTATACTAAGTAGTTACAGCCGCTCTTCTTGGTGTATACAAGTTGTAAGCATGATATTTTCTTTACATATATGTGCTGATCCTGGATTAGGCTTGAGCAAGTAATGAGTGACCACTGCCTAGAGATCTCAGTCCCATATCAACACAAGGTTCTATTCTAGGAAGCAACTTCAATCAGAGACCAAAGTGGAAAGCAAAAGTCTCCTGCCCTTTTCCCAACTCCCATTGCACCAAGGAGCCATGCCTTGTCCAAAATTAGCAATGCATAGAGTCAGAAGCCCTGGGTAAATTAAGAGTCCTTATTTAATGTAATATACATAAACTAAGAGCACCCTCTTATTGAGAATGTCTCTGCAGACTGATCGATACAGCATCTTCTGTCCTTTCCTTTTCAGAGAGGAATAGACAAATGGAGGTGTAGGGTACCTTCCACCTCGTTGCTCTTTTATACACAGATGACAGTCAAATTTACATGCAAGGGATAAGCAAAAAGGAAGATCTTTGCCAAAAGGGAGAGAAAGAGAAAGTTAGGGAAACTTAAGCAGCATGCACAGTGGAAGTAGCATCTTAACTGTTCATATGCTGGTCATATGAGAATTGTTGCTGTCAAGCTGTTAAACTGGAAGCTGAAAACTCACCAGCCACAGATCAAGGAGATGAAACTTCAGAAGCTTCTCAGGACTGCCTTGCTGAGTACTGCCAAATTTCACATTTTCTTACCAATCTTACCAGATTTAATAATTCTCAATATCCCAACTCCTGAAGGCAAGTTATTAGAAACAAGAAAAACAGGATGAAATGATTTAAAGGTTCCATCTGTTTTGATTTCAAAGAAATACCACATACTGTTATCTTAGCAGTACCACATGGGAGCTCTCTCAAAAAAGTACTTTTTTCCCTATTAGGAAATGCTGACTTGTTAAAATTTAAACTCTCCACACAGCTGTAACAGTTTTGACAGAAGCTCTCAGATACAGAATAGAATCATTGGTCATCAGATAAAAAGAATCCAAAAGCAAAAAGTCTGGAGAAACTGCTTTGTGGCTTGCACATGCAGAGAGTGATTACACAACTAATAAGATCAGGATCTACCAAGACACATAATTTACCTGAGGTCATGAAAAGAGGCAAAGGGAGAACTCAAACTCATTCCTTTTTCTGGGTTGGTACTACTTTCCCATGTCAGATTTTGGGGAAGCATAAAGCTAGCAGAAATTGTTGATCTTCAGACAGGAGCTAACATATTGAGACTGTGGCTGGAATTCAGCAGAAAAGCAATAAAGTTATCACGGGCACCTCTATATAACTAGCTTAACTTCACGAAATCTTGTATCCTTTCTCTCCTCCCTTTCCTCTAAAGTTCTGCCCCTGCCAGAATGTCGTGTTTCTAGCAAGTGTCAAAGAATTTTCCAGGCAAACTGGCTGACTTACAAGTTGTGCTCCATTTTGGATTCCTCTGGTTGTTTGTTTCAAAATAGATGATTCCCACTCAACCTAGACCTCTTTCTGTAGCCAATTTTGACACCTATGAAAATGCATACCTGGCCTTCTCTGCCAGAACAAAAGTCATCAGAAAAGAAAAGAGAAGAAAAGAAAATAAAGTGGGATTCACAGAAATGATCCACTTCCCATCAGTCAACAAATACTGTTCTACCAAACTAGAAAATGGCCAAAAGTTATAGTACAGAGGAGAAGATGGAAAAAGGATATTTCTTCTGCTTTGGGGGCTATATTTTTTACTAGCAGTATGATTCAGTTGTCTAATCCTTGCTGGTTAGCAGAATCACTTAGTGTGATAGCTTTCCAGGAATGTATTGAAACATCATTCTTAGAAGCTTTAGAATATGACAAGTGCTGGGGGACAGGTGTATTTCTGTAGCAGAAAGTAGAACTGAGCATCCCATTCCTGAGCAGACTGTAATTTTTGTTCCAGTGGCAGCTGTTGTCTCAGATGTGGAAGTACTAATTTTGGTGAAAAAAATCCCTTGTTAAGTCTCAGTTCATCAAAAAAGTCTTCAACCAAAACCAACAACACATGCGGACACTACTGCAAGTACACAGACTCTCAGACTCAGGCTGTCAGCAACAGTCAGCATTTATATAACTGTGGTCACCAGACCACTTAAAGGAGACAAGGTTTATCATCAATTTAAATGGCACCAGCATTATTCTCCCCTTAAGTATGGCTTAGAAAACCCATGTAAAAAGCATGATGTAATGGTCAGAACATAGGCTGAAGTCTGAAATTTCGGCAGACAGTCAAAGTGGAATAAAGAAAATAAGAATTACCTCTTCTTACACTGAAGGGATCAGGAATAAAAAGCTGGCTGTCATGAGGTCAGCATCTATTCAGTGTGGAGTCATGTCTTTGTTGCCAATCGAAACAATTAATGGTGTTGTATTTGTGCTGGACAGCCAAGAGAAAGCCTCAGGGAACATATAGTGCTGGTATAAAGATCTCTATGCACTGAACAGACTTCAAACATGGAACATTAGTTTGATTTGGCTGGTGTGGGGCTAATCTTCATGAGAAGCTAGGAAGGAACACAGCCAGGGCAGCTGACCCAAAATGATATTCATTATCATGGTGTCACAGTAAGGATGTGAGAGGGGTGGCTGGCTGGGAGATGGGGTTCGTGGTGTAATTCACTGCTTGGTAAGCACAGGGCATCATTTTCCAGGTAGTAAGTAATTTGTGCTGTGTACAATTCACTTCGTATATCCTACTAGTGTGATTATAGTCATTGTTTTTCTCCTCCTTTGCAACCCTGTTGAATTGGTTTTGTCCCAGCCTAGGAGTTTTAGCTTCTTCATTTCTGATTATCCTCCCCATCCCAAGAGAGGCAGGGGAAGAGTGAATGAGCACCCACATGGTTCTTTCTTGCCAGGTGGAGCTAAACAATGACACACATATAGCTGCAACTGCATAGTCTTAAATCCACAACAACTTCTATAAACAAATCTACCTAAAATCAAGCCATTATACCCCAGAGATGCAGCCAAAGCCACACAGCTGCCATAGATGGGCTCTTGCCTTGCAAGTGAGGATTGACTTGCAAGCCAGACTAGCCTTATTTCTTTCTCACGCCCTTGATTTTTGTATGAAAAAGGCTTTTACATATACATGCACAGAGCTTTGAACAGTTTCATAATGATTTCTTGTCTTAAAGAGATTTTTTTCTGCATTCATATAGCAGAATGGCTACAGTACTTTAAATGGTTGTTAAACCTTTCAACATAAAGTATTTTAATCTAACTTACACTGCACAGGATGTAACTGATACACCAGATTAAAACATTTTATTCACTAAAATGAGGCAATTACTGCCATGGAGATGGCAGATATTTTGAAGGAGGCACAAGTCACTTATTAAACACACTTGCTTTCACAGAACATTATTGCTTTGTATGCTGCAGGTAAGTTTGGCCACATTACTCAGTTAATGGGGTTTGCCCATACAAAAAAAAAAAAAACCTGGAAAGAATTTGTTATTGCACATTTTCTCATCATGTGGTTCCTTAACATCAGAATGAAAATCACTCTCAGGCTAGAACTACTACTCCATATGGAAAGATTTCTCAATATAAATCCATTGTTTATCCCAATTTATCTTCTCCCTCCGTTAGGTTTGTTCTTATCTCAGCCACTACCCTTGATCCATGTGCAACCTACTGAGGAAGCCCAGGGGATGAGATCATTTAAAGTAGAGATCATTTAAGATTCATGCTATGAACAACCACCCTGTACCCCTTTTATAGCTGGATGAAATTGCTCCAAGACCTCTCCATCTGCAATTGCTTGTGTGGTTAATGATCAACAATCAACATCGGAGTGCTATACTGACTGCAAGTCAATTTCTGACTCCATCTTCAGGCACAAATTGCTACTACTACTAATATTTAAAAAAACCACCACTATTAGGCAGGGATAGGAAAGTCCACAAAATAACAACAGAAGCACCCCACAGATCAAGTATCTGGCTTTTGGCAGAGTAAATTCAATCACCTCCCTCCTAAAGCTAAAACTTCTAACACCACGATAACTTGATGGAGGTCAAGAATTATTGGTGTTGCCCTTTGGAGTTGTACATTAGAAAAAATTACTAAATAAATCAGATGCTACCATGGATAGATTCTGTGGCAGAGCCAGATATTGGATATGCCTTTCTAGCCTTCCTGCAGGGCCATAAGATTGTTTCTGATGAGGAAAAACTCTCATCAAGACAGACTGAAAACATTTCACTGAGTTTTGAAAACCTTTTCAGATTTGAACGTAATAAGAAAAAATCTTAAGAAATTTTATGCAGGATTATTCTCTGCAGGAGAACTGTTCTACATTTGAATATACTTAAGATCTAAGATACTGCATGCAGAAGAGATATTAAATAATAGAGAAACTTAAGCTGTAATCCAAGTCTTCAGTCAGAGTGTTGATGGTTCTCATGAGCTATGTCTTTTTGCTGTTTTCTATGATTGTTGTCATGTAACATGAGGGACATTGTTTAGTATTTGATAGGAATGGTTGGACTCGATGATCCAGTGGGTCTTTTCCAACCTGGTGATTCTATGATTCTATTCTATGATTTTTAACACAAAAGGAGTCCTCCATAGGCAGGGGAGTGTACGGGTGGAGAAGAGTTGCCAACTTTTCATAGAGAAGACACGTTGCACAGGGCTGAAAGAATCCTCAAAAATATCCCCCACTTGTGATGATTTTTTTTCAGTTTTCCTATGTACTTTCCATGGCATTTTTGGTTTAAATCATAGAACAGCCTTTTTGTTTACTTCTACATTGAAAAAAAACAAATTATCAGAATAATCCACTCATGCTTCCTTATGTACAAGGTGATGAAAGGCCTTGGAAAAAGAGAAAATGGGAACCTTAAGTCTCCGCCAGTTCCAGTTCTCCTACTCAGGGGCCTCATATCTTAAGCTCAGCTGTTCCACTACATAGAGAAGTATAGGAGAGGGTACAGGTACAGGGTGTACCCACAGTATCTTCCAAGCTAAAGACTCACTTTGCCTTGGAAAGTCAATCTGCAGAAAAGCAAATACCCCTTCACATGGTAAGCAAAAGAAGCCACAGGCATGAGTGGCTGGAGATACTTCAAATATATTGCATATCCTGCCCAAAAGGCATCCCTCAGAGCTATTCAGATGGATATTCAGAATATCTGTCAGGTGAATGAGAAATATCCATTAGGTGGATGAGAAAACTCCTAGTCGTCATCTCTCAGTGAGAAAGTTCAGGTTTACCTGAACCATTTGTTACCATGGCCTGAAATGCAGGAAGCAGCTTAAATGAAGGCTTCCACAGAGCTCCCTTTTGCTTGTTAATAGACACATCCATAAGCTGCTGGTTAACTGAGAGGTCAATGTCTCTGTGCTCCAAGTGTGCATTTAGAAGCACAGCCTGACTTTCCAGCTGAGGTTCTGCAAGTGTTTGGTACAGAGGATTTGGGAAGCTGTTCTTTGTGCTTGTGAAAGCATGAGTAGACAGTGTGGGAACTACCAAGAAAACTCATATTTATTACAACTTGATATCCACCAGTCAGAGAGTATCCTCTAGGAAATATGTAAATTCCTCTTTTGTATTCACCAAAGCCTCCTGCACAAGCAGAAACCAAGACAGCACAACCCAATTTGCTTCCTAATGAACCACAAACTTTTTTGGGTTACCACAAATATATCCTTGAATTCCTTTTTGTGATTTCCTCAAAAATATTACAGCAACACCAAGAAAAAAGCATGGGTCATTTAACTCCACAGTTGTATGTCTAAAACACATACCATCTCCCCTGCTCTATGGGAAACAAGCTCTGATGTAGGCTAAGACTATCCTCTAGGAACCACACTCCTTTCTGTCCTCACCAACAACCCTCTACACAAGCAGAGAAGGGAATATAAGACACAAATGAGAAACAGATGCTTAAAATATAAAGAAAAGAAGACTACAACAGACACTCCTATCATTCATCTACTAGTTCAACCAATGACCCAAGATCACCCCCCTGAAAGAGCCATGCAACAGTACGTAAAAATATTCCCCTCAACATGTGCTCGAAAAGAAAACATGTGGCGGAAGAGTCATTAAACCTCAATAAACTGACCCAGAGTTCAATAAACAAGTTTTAAGACATTAATGATAAGAAGTGGAAATATTCAGTACAAACAAGAACATCACAACACAACAAGAACCCTAAGTTACATGTAAGCTCCCCTGCACACAGAGAAACAGAGCAACTGCTCTTCCAAACATTTGTTGTTTATTTCCACTTATCTCTTCTTCAGGTACAAAACACCTATGTCATAGGGATAGATTGGCACATACGCATATTTAATCTTTGGAGTGTTTCTGATTACAAAGATTTTGATTACAGATGTACACCCTGCACTCCAGTAGAGGCCTCTGATTAACTCCTGTTGGTATTAATCAGAACCTCATGTCATTAAGTAGAGAGCAAATACAGTGCATTTCCAATTCTAGCCTCCTGAAGGAAACACAAGTAGCTGCTTTCCAGGAGGTCTAATGGAACATACAGCTATGTCCAGAGTTCAGGTGCTGGCTGGACACAGCTCAGGAGTGCTAACAAGACACAAGCAGAGCAGACAACAGATGAGTGGCAGAGATAAGACAAAACACTTCCAGGGACACCAGGCTCCTTGTCCTACATGTCAACCTTCTGTTTTCCCTTTGCCATACATTGCTCTTATTTTTCTTTACCTCTGGGAGGTAAAAGGGGTCCTGGAGGATGAGTCAGGCAAAACTGCGAGAATAAGGGATACCTCTGCTCAAAAGCACACACACCAGCTGAACAACATAGTGGCACTTGCTTATGCTGCCATTAAACTATAGCCACAAAAATGAGGTGTGGATGGTGTCTTGCACAGCTCAGCCTATTCCCAAGTAATCTTTCCAATTCTTTTCATAAATACCTTATTGTAGTCACTCAGTAAGGCTGATGCTTGCAGAGAAGAGCAGAAGCATCAGCACAAGATGGCCTTTTGCATGTTTTTACAGTGGGGTTGTACCCGTGACCTAGCAAGGAGGGTGCAGGATGCCTTGCCCAATGCCTCTGATGGTCACTGCAGTGTCTCACAACCAGAGAGCAGTAGTGGTAAGGCTTGGTTACCTTGATGCTTCCTCAATTGACTTGAGACTGCAACTTCCCAACAGCCAAGGCTGTACACTGAACTTCATACTGTTACTTAAAGTCATCCTTGAGGGACCCCTCCAAGGCTGAATTTGATCTCTCTCATTTGTGCAAATCTGGCTGTCCAGACAGTGGCTGAGAACAATTCCATCCCCAAAGGATATAATCCAGCACAAGTGAGGTGTTTGCTAAGATGGATACTGAGATGTTTTCAGAACCACAAGCTGTCTGCACACCTTTTCCCTGCCACAATGTGAAGACTGCCACGGGAAGAAGGAACCTCAAAAAGGAGGTAACATATAGGACACAACATTTCTTCCTGCTGGACCATTGAAACTTCTCTAATCCACTTGCACAGCACCTAAATATTATTACTATACCAGACTACATGCAGTTTGTCTCAGTCTGAATAGTTTAACATCTCATTTAACAAAAGCTTTTGTAGAGACCAAGGCATACAGTCTCAGGAGGGTTTCAGTTATCTCTTGCTGCCACTCACTTCATGGTAAGAATCTCAAGACTTTCCCAGTGCTGTTCCCTTTGCTTTTGAGTATCCTTTGTGCTTCCATATCCTTGTTTATGTTTATCTCAAGTAGCAGCTCAGCGACTGCCTCCTCACAGCACACGTGATGGACTGTTTACCCTGCAGTCCAGCCCAGCATCATCTGCCACCTTTATCAAACCTTGTTTTCTGTCTGAGATCTTACAAGGTGAAAGCCTGTGACTTCCTTCCTCCTTTCCTTTCTTCCCCTCCCTCCAGACACATATTTTTGTGTTGAGTTTCATTGCTTTCCTGGCCTCTGTGCACCAGCACCAGGTGTCCTGTACATTAAGATAGCCCTTGAGCATCACATTACCTGGAAAAAACAGGGAGTGCCCTTAGCTTTCTTCTTGCTCACTAGCTGACCCCAAACACCACTGAAGAGATCAGAATCCACTTTTTTTTTTTTTTTTTAAATCCTCTTCCTTGCAGTCACAGCACCACCTTTTGACTCCCGGCACAAAGCTGTAATTTCACATGAGAGGCTCAGTGATATCTCTGCAGAGCACTGACATTTCCCAAAACAAGCTCTCACCTGCCTTAACTGTGCTTATTTCATTTGCAATACTGTTGCCTGAAGAAAAAGAAGATCTCATAAGCCCCTGAAGTGAGGGGTCATGCCCCCATTCAACCGCATATCACCTGAGTGCTTCTCCTAACTCAATGGCTTTTCAGATAAGATAACTGGTTAGCAATTAATTCCACCTCCACCTAGCTCTGTGCTCTTAGTGCATTGAAGTGGGTAGTAGCACAGCTCAAAGCACACAGTCATTTTCAGCCCTGAATGTACATAAGCATACTAATCCTTTGACCCTTCTCTAATTGGCCTACAAGCATGAAGTAATTGAATGCAAAAGGATGGTGCTCATAAACCAGGTTTCTCAGGAAAATTACTATGTTTAAGACACGGTCATTTGTCTAGAGCTTGTGTTGTATGTAGCAGAAAAACAAGAGCTAAGGAGCTTTTTGAGACAAGGCAGTAAGAATCTGACATATAAGAAGACAGATGACCACCCACACATTTAAAATAAAAACCTACCTTCAGTTTTCAGTCACGCTTGAATAAGGGTCTGAAACCTGAGTGTTTGCCTCCTTTATTGGCGACATCAGCCCTACAGCTACAACACAAAAGAATTGCCATTCCTTGGAGCAACTACTGTAACACAGACTTTAATCATCCATTATATCTCCCTTTCCCCCTTTCAGCTTTGATAAATCAATCTCACTTTATTGATATGATTCTGACCAGCTGGCTCTGTTCCTTCAGCCTGCCTCAGGGGTTTGCAACACCAGCAGAGGCTGGTTAGGCTCTCCTATTCAGGGAAAAAGCAGAACAGACGCACCTCTCTAGTGGTGCAAATTCAATCCAGTTCTAGTAAGGAAAGTGCTTTGCTTAGAATTCAGCAGAACCTGCTTCATTTTGAGGATTAACTTTTCTGTTACACTCACTGGTAGAACTCCTTTGGGAATGTCTATATCATCAAAACTGAAGCATTTTCTGAACTTCAACAAAAAAAATGCACCTGCTGATATCTGAAGATGCAAAGCAGATTACTACTTTCCCTGAAGTCTAAGATTAAAATAATTATTGTTTGACTCATATTTCCTTGCTGTGTGCCTTGATCTTCACAGTGGTAGAAAGGGAAGCAGTCAGGTATATAAAAAATACTCACAGATATCTACATTCTGATTTATAATGTGTTCCAGTAACTTTTAATTAAATCTGGCATAGCAAATCAAATTAATAATCATTTACAACACCTTTCAAAAGTCTAAGCATAACCAAGAAGTAGCTTTCCTTCACTATTCCTAGTTCACCTGTAAATTACTGTAACTCCCATAATTGCTTCACACTTTTCTCTTACAAAGCCCAGGAATCTAATGGTACTGTAGTAACACAAAGGATAAAACACCAGGAGATGCACACACCATCACAAAAATGGTGTCCCCATTGCCTGGGCCCAAATACTGGCAGTCTCTATAAAGCTGGTGTAAAAGTAGGTAAAATATCTTATACACATACATCTTTCCCAATTCGGTCCTTCAAAGAGCCTGTATCAAAGCATCTTTCAATGTATTTTCAGAGTAATATTTTGCCTAATCAGCAGCCATCTCTGGAATGAAAACTTGGCCAAAATGAACATATTAGACTTCCTGCCACAATATCTCATCTGAGTTCACGAAAAACAAATATGCAAAGACTGGAACAGTGTTTGCCTGTTAAAATAATCTAGATGAACACAACATAGGAAGTAAATAGCAAAGAGTTCAGGTATTTGCACAGTAAAGTTGAACACAGGCTTTGAGGCAGTGTTTGACAACCTCTCACAACTAGACATAGCTTTACCTGGAGAGGAAATTTCAAAGTATTCTGTATTGCTCAACAGTGGTTCCTGAAGACATGAAGAGACCCTTTGCAAAGGTTGTTGCTAACAGCTGTCAAAAATTTTATATTTACAGACTGGTATTAAAATCATTGCAGCTGATAGACTCCCATTGTTGGCTTTAGATTTTCATGTGAATACAAGCACTAATTTTCATATCGGCTGCTATTTAAAGTCAGGAGAAAAACAGCTTGTTCTAGCTACCTAATGATGTGCTTGTGCCCTGGTCATTAGCAGCTTTATTTGACAAACACAACCAGGGCTAGACTTCAGAGAGTATAGCTTATTAGAATATACTATGCATACAAAACCCACAGGAATTGAATATTTTTCTACTGATAGCTGATTTTTGCCAGTAACTAGCAGTTCAAGCAATCTCTTGTGCTCACCAACCACTTGGTTGTTCCAGCTCAAGCTGGCAGAGACCATCCAACCCCATATAATAATTAACCCTAAAATACTAATTATTCTGATTAATCCATAGTAGCTGTGAGACTAATGAAACAACTCAAATGCCCTGGAGACACATTTGATAAGATACCTGCCAGTATGCAGTCATGAATATTTTGTTTTCAGCCTACTGCAGAGATAAGTATAATGTGATCACGAGAAGGATACTCGATCATGAAAGGGAAACTGAAAACCAGCAAGGCAAATAAGGAAACCAGCAGGAAAAAGTTAATATGTACACTAATTACCCATTAGGAGCAAACCACTCCCCTAGTAATGCATACTGCAAATGCTACATTGGTCTTTTATTTTGTATTAAGCTGTTGCTTTAGGGTTAGAATGAAAATGAAAGTCTTCCCAAATGGAAGTGTCAGTCTCTAAAAACAAACAGCCTTAGAAATGTTGTCAGTTGTCTGCCCAGCCATTCCTGGCATCACAAATGCAGATGAAGCTGCTGAAGGCCTTGGAGGATGAAATGTAACAAAGGAGAAACAGACTGGTACATTTTGACACAGGATTTCCTCTAATGTGTTTGGGTTTTTTATTCTTATCCTGTCCTTTGATCTTGGTCAGAAGCCAGTACAAATCTTGCTAGCTCAACCTTCAGCTCACACACACAGCAGAGGGAGCTAAGCCACCAGAAACTTAAAAATAAGTCCCTTCTTGTCACTAAGAAATGGGATACAACTCAGTCAATTCTCTGGACTAAAGCTCTGATCACTCAGTTGAAACTCTGTTGCAGAAATGTCTTCTTTTCCAGCCTGTGGTCCTCTTGAATACACAGCTGATGAGCAGGAGTGCATATGCAGTGTTTCTCCATCTCTAGGATTGTTTCATTTTTCAGCGATTTTTCTTTAGAAGGATTTATTTCTCCACAGCTTCCCTTTTACCAGCAAAGTTTTTTTTCCTACACATTGGATATAAATCGCAATATTTTAAGGCACTGCAGCAATGTTAAAAAAAACCCTTTTCCTTTCTGTGCTCACTCCAATCCCACTCCAGATCCCTATTACCTACCAATAAACCATGGGGCTCACCAGTGAACCTGCCCTCAGATGATGCCAATGTCAACCCCCTCAAAGATGAGAATTTCTCATCATAAAACTACAATTACTTCACACAGTAACTCCACTGCTTGCAGTCTCCTAAAAACTCAGAGAATAAGGAAGTATCATTTCCATTTATGAGGCACTGGCACTCATGGGACAATTTGTAGGACAGTCTAGTTCCTGCTGCACTGAGTTATAAAAAACTGCTGAATAATCTTGCAGGAGTGACAAACTAAAAAATGAAATGGCAGGTGAAATTTAAGACGGGTAACTATGAAACATTAGACATGAGGGCAAAAAATCCCACTGGTAGAAAATTCAGCTTCTTTCTTAGGTGGCCATGACAATTCTCCAGTTGAATATCCTTTCTTAGGCTTAGGGCTGTACTTTCTGCAGAGTCAGGTTCACTCAAATAAGATGGCTTCAGTCTAACAGCCTTATGGGAATTGTGAAAACATAAAAGGTACAAGCTTCTGTTCTCACCATCATTTCTAACACCACCAAATCTACTGTTCTTCTCTAGGTGAGCAGAGTTGTTCTTATCTAAGCCTGGCTGAATGTCCCCATCAGGAATCAGCTGTGAACTCCAAAAAGAGAACTTAAATCTGGTCTAAAGAGCCACGTGCTTTAGCAAAGGCTTATGGAATTATGCCTTGTGTGCTCCTTCTCACATTGCATTGCCTAAGTGATGCACCTCTATGAGGACCTCTAGACAAAAGGCCAACTTAAACCAGGTCAGTACTCCATGACATGCTAGTTTGAACCTCAGAATCAATATTTGTTAAGAAAAAATGTTTAGTTCCTCTTCTCCTATTTCAGACAAAGTTGGGTTTGCATCAGAATAGTCTGGGACAATGGGCCTTGCTTTGCTAGTACGATAATAAACATCCTGCCTTTTCCACCTCCATCTCTTTAATTTTAATTCACAAACCATCACAGAATTATAGAATAGTTTATGGTGGAAGGAATCTTTGAAGATCATCTAGTCCACATCTACCTTGCAATGAACAGGGACCTTCTTCCACAGAGGGAAGAAATGAAGCTGGGATCAGACTGAAGCCCTCCAGGGATGGTTTCCTGTCTGGCAAACATACTATTTCTGCTTTGTGCAAACGTCTGGAGCAGGACTGAAAGCACCCTCCTCCTGCACAAGCCAGCACTAGGTCAACAGTTCTGAGAACCAAAGCTGACATGGCTCACTGTGGCTAAGTGTAAGACATTCTATTAATTTCATAAAATCTTTGATAGTTCTTATTAATTGTCCACTTTGTCCCTGTACAGGGAAATTCTACCCTGCAAGAGGGGAGTCTAAAGGGAACCTGTGGATCTCCAGGCTTTGTTTAAAATCTGGCACCAGTTGCCATCAGAACTTTTTAGGCTGAGAGACTTCACTTTGATTTGAGGTGCTAAAGCTCCAGCCAGACATGAGTTTCCTTTTTCCAGTTTGGCTGATGTGGTGGTAACGTCTGCCAGAGGAACATGACAGCAGCAGAGCAGCCCTTGCTGCTCCCTGACCCTGAGCACATTGGTTCCAGAGGGAGAAGATACACAGACATATGCTAATGAACACCCACATGCAAAAGAACATCTCATTTGTTTCCCATGAGGCTCACAGGTGGCATAAAGCCCAGATGCAACAATAAATCAGTACCAGCAGCAGAGTTGCAGCCGGCTGTGCAAATGCCAGGGAGCTGCACCCATCTGCTTCAAGTGGGTGGCTGGGTCAGAGCTGGGGGCTAGGCTGTCATGTGGATCCTGCCAATGCACAGCTGCTATAGATGTTCCTCCTCTCAGTCCCTGGCTGAAAACACAACACTGCCTTAAATAGCACAGCTATGGAAGTGTCACCCTGGTGCTGTATATTCACAATGACCAAAAAAGACCATTCTGCATCCGGGGTCCTTCCTATCCAGCACTCTGGCTAAGTTGGAAATTCATCCCTAACCAAGCAAGATGTAAACTAAACTACAACCACACACCTAGAATTTCCACTCAGACAGCTTCATGACCCTGAAGAAGAATTTGAACAGCATTGCTTTCATGCAAAATATAAACAGCCCCCAAAACTGTCTCCTGCTCCTCTACAAAGACATGGCATCAGAAGTGAAAATTTCATTTCATATTCCAAAGTAACCGATATTGGTTTTGTTATTAAAGACTATCTGACTAAAATAAATCCACATTAGCCTTGAGACTTGAGTGCCATCAGTACCAGGCTCCAGAGAGGTACCTGCAATCCACAAATGCTCTAGGGCTGTTCCAAACCTTCTCTGGCCTGTTGGGACTACAGGCCAAAGATGGGGGAGCAGTCAGAAAAATATAATTTTAAAGCCTTAAGTAGTTTCTATGGCCAAGAACTATCCCTAAACACATCCTTACATTCTAAACTCATTTTTTCAACTCCAAATAATTACAGGCTGTTGTTGTTTCTTTCCTCTCCTGTAGACATAACTTGCAGCTGTTTGCAAACAGCTGATAGGAATTTCTGTTGCCTGTCTAATAGCATGGTATTGTGCCTCCCTCCAAACTGGAGGAATTTATGCTAGTGTGTGAATTTCAAACACGTAATATCAAATTATTTATAAGGAAATATTTCTGTACATGGGTAAGCTATGTGTGAAAGCTTGACACTCACACTGGCACTCAGTTTTCCAGGGTGAGTCATACTGCCTAGACTCCAAGAACCATGCTAAACTTCTGAAGGAAACTGCTGCTTTCCTCATAACTGGCTCACAGGCCCTTTCTTCCAGAGCACTATTTCTCTCTGAGGCTGCCATTTAGTGAAAGTGTGGACCCCAAGGCAGGGAAATGGGACAACACCTTCAGATGATCATTGCTTCTTCAAACAGTCAGCAACAATAAAACAAGATAAGAGGCACCCAGTGAAGTCCAGGTAAATCCAAGTGCTCCTTTTCAGCAGCTTAATCACATAAAATTGTCAGCCACACAGATAAAGGTCTTTGTAGTCAGGCAATTCTGATTGCACCAACTAACAATGATGCAAAGGAACTGCACAGCCCATTTTGTCCAGAGGGTCCTATTACTGTAGCTGGTCAGAGAAAATAACTTTATCAACACAATCAGCCAGGGCTACAAGATAAAAAAGCTCAGACATGAACAATCACGTTTAAATGAAAAATACACCTGCGACGAGAAAACTTCAAGGTAGGGTCTGAAGTTTTTACAAAACTATAAACAGAAAAGATTAGTGCACTGGGCTTTACAGACTTTTCAATATATCTAGTTACAGAAGCATGACAAAAACCAGGGTGACCAACTTCAATGTTATTTTGAAGCAGGCATTTTTTCAGGATTAAGCCTTTCAACCAGCAAATAATGTCTGAAAGACTTGTCACAGAGTTCAATAATTTTGATATTTATTTTCTCCCAGCCTTGAAAGACTGTGCTTTTTTTGTGGTTTTCGAATCAGTAACTTAGGGTTTGGTTTATAAGACGAGGGTCACTGGATACATGACCCAAGCAAAGCTGGATAATGGATGGCAGTTTTGGCGGACTGAGTGCTGCTTTGGTGGATGACTCACTGCTCCTCTGGGTGACCTCTCTATGGTGGTAACAGTGCCTGCTCATGCGGACCAGTAAATTAACCCTTGGTGGAAATGATGCAATACCCACTTTCTAGAAGGTTTCTCTGTCTCCACCTGTATTATCTCCTGAAAAGCCTGCATTTTCACAGGATTTTCTGAACGCTCAGGCTTCATTTTCCATTATTTATTCTCCCTACAGAAGAGGTCTGTGTTTCCATGCCAAGAGCACCAGAACACCTTTTTTCCAGGAATTAGCCTGGGAAAAGCTTGGTAACAGCTTCCTGCACAAAAGGTCCGTACATCATCCACAGGTTTTGCTTTATCAGCTGTAACACAACTAGAGACTTAGGTTTTGAGGTGCCTGTTACTGCTTCCATAGCCACTTCTCCCCAGCCCAAGGAAATGCCATATTTTCTCTCCTTACTGTCTCCTGTATTTTCCTTTTCACTCCTTGCTTTTTCTTCCTTCATCCCAAAATACCTTCAAAGGCCTTGGAAACTTCAAAACTTCCACTCCCCCAAAACTACCTCCTTCTTCCATTGCATCTTTTGCACCTCAGTCCTCAGCACAGCACTGGAGATGCATCATGGCATAATCACGGGCTTCTCAGGATTAAACTAAAGAGCGCTCTCCGTTTGCACCTGTTCTCTGTTCCTTTTGAGACTCTGAAAGGCATTTTGGGATACTATGTTCAAATAAAAGAGACATAGCCTCCTTCTTCCATTTGGAGACTACATGAAGATGTCTATATGAAGTTTCTGTTTGGAATCTCATTGCTTTTACATCTGTGAAGTCTGGGCATCTCCCTCTGAAATTCAAGCTGGTTTCTCTCTCTTGTTCATTCCCCTCTTTTTGAAAAAAAAAAAACACAAAAACACAAACCTATTATGTAAGCATGACTGATCATTACTCTGGCCCTGCTAATACGGGGAAGAAAATTGGCAAAGTACGTTTTACCATGCAGAGAACACAGCAGTGTATTTCAAAGTAGTTTTCAACATCCTCCTTCCTCTGGCAGCACCTTTACTGTCTTGGATCAAACCATCAAACAGGCTGTCTGCAATCAGGACAGCGTCTTCTTAAAGCACAGGGTCAAATAAGAACAATGTGTCATTTCAGGTCCTCTTTGAGCAAACCTGAACATCAGGCTTTTCAGACCACCTCGATGAGCAATGAAATGAAATTCTGCCAAGAGCTGTCATCTGCAGGTTCTCTTATCCTCAGGCACAGTATAAACAACTTTTGTAGATACCTGAGGAGGCTTNAGGAAATCAAATCAGCCCTCTAGTGTTCTAGTGAAACCTGTTGACTGGGTGATCATGAGACTACCACACAGAGAGTCAAGGAACACTGAGAGTGATTATTTCACTTTCCTGTTGATGAGAACATTTCACTGACACATTCTGGGTGGTAGAATCCACTGCAGAGGTGGGGATCTACTTCTCTGAGCAGGCAGCAGGGGATAGCACCCCACTCCAGGTACACACCCACACAGAGATGAAGCAGCAGTAGCATCTGCAGTCTAATATGCCTTAAATCAGGATGGGGGATTGAGGGCTCTGCATGCCAAGCTCACAGCAGAAGAGGAGGAGATGTTGCAATAAAGGCATGTACTGTTGTGGACATGCATGTTACCCACCAAGGCAGCTCTTTTAGGATACTCAGCAATATTGTAAGTGCACACTTTTAAGGGAAGTGGTAGCATTCAAATATGCAAGTATTAAATTATTTCATTTCTTAAACTGAGGCAACAGACAGGAAGATGGTGTATCCCACCCCCTGCTTATGCATGCTTGTCCCAGTGCCATGAGCCTGGTTCAGTCTAGAAAAGTCCTAGAAAAGAACCTGGGAAAGGGATACGATTATTTATCTGATCATTGAATCCTGTGTTCAGTTCTGGGCCCCTCAACACAAGAAGGATGTTGAGGTTCTGAAGCAGGTCCAGAGAAGAGCAACGAAGTTGGTGAAGGGGCTGGAGAACAGGTCTTACGAGGAATGGCTGAGAGAGTTGGGGTTGTTTAGCCTGGAGAAGAGAAGGCTGAGAGGAGACCTCATTGCTCTCTATAACTACCTGAAAAGAGGTTGTTGAGAGGAGGGAGCTGGGCTCTTCTCCCAAGTGACAGGGGACAGGACAAGAGGGAATGACCTCAAGCTCTGCCAGGGGAGATCTAACCTGGACATGAGGAAAAAATTTTTCACAGGCAGGGTCATTGGGCACTGGACCAGGTTGCCCAGGGAGGTGGTTGATTCACCTTCCCTGGAGGTGTTTAAGGCATGGGTGGATGAGGGGTATGGTTTAGTGTTTGATAGGAATGGTTGGACTTGATGATCTGGTAGGTCTCTTCCAACCTGGTTGTTCTAAGAATCTATGATTAGCTCCTTCTCTGAGTGGCCTCTCCTTTAGTCTTTGTCCTCTGCACCAGTGGCTTTAAAATCAGCAGCAACTTCCACATAGCTTTTTTACAATAAATGTCAAAGGAATAAAGAAAAAAGAAAATATTACCTATTGGGGATTTCCACTGAGGGCCTGTAGCTAGGCTACCTGACACAATGGAGAGTAGAAAGGATCAACATTAAACAAAGAACGTTCTTCCAGCACACTATCTAGCAATTTAACAATGAACAATGGATCTGATTCCACATAATAACAAGTGTCTATAGGAGGGAGAGAGGCAAATATATTGATTCCTATAGGAGGTCTTGAGAGACTTTTTTGCTCTTCGCCTTTACTTTCCCAGTTTTTACATTTCCACTCTGAGAACACTGCTTAATGGTCTTAGCTGAGTACAACTTTCCCAGCAATCCTGTTCATCTCTATGTGTCAGCACCTAGAAATCAGTAAAGATTGCCACTGCTCAAGTAGTTCCAACCTTTATCCTTTTAAAAGGACTCCTTCTCTCTATCCCTAACATTGCCAGCATCTGCAATATTTTATGCTAATCCACACCTAGAAGCAAGGGTTCCTATTAATTCTTTGGTAAAAAATCAGAGAAACACTATAGAAATGGATTGTAGATTCTTACCTTCCTCTCTATGCCAGAGATTATTGAACTGTGGAAACATCAATTAAGGGTAAAACAAAGAGGCATGAGGACAGACAGACTTTAATCATGCTGGTATTGGCTGAGGTACATTTTAAACATGTGGGTTAGAGCTGTTCCATTTCCTCTGCTTCAGTAAATATAAAATGTGTATAGCCCATAATTACACAGACAACTTTTGAGGACTGCTTCTTTTCTTGCATAAATGTTTTTCTCAGTTTTGTCCCAAAACAGACTCTCCCATCAGCTGATTTCTATATCAATAGGCATAAAGTAAAAAGATAACCAGACATCTTTTGAGACACAACAGACTTGCCCTAGGTTTATTTCTGTGAATGTGTCTCGTCATTCTTGAATTCCTGAAGTTTACTGCAGTTTTCTAGCTGACATGTTTTGAAAATTATCCAAATAAAGAATGAGTCAGATCAGCAGAGCTAGCAGAAAAAAGGTTAGATGACGATTTAGAGCTAAGATAACTCCCAAACAGAATTCAGCCACATTGCCAAAGCATAGTGTCCAAGACAAAAGAAAATTATTCTTCTAGGATTAAACATAATTAATGCTATTTAATATTTATATTATGTTATCTTATATTCATTATATTTTAAAATAATTATATTTCATATACAGCCCTCGCATATCTTCTGAATCAGAGAGTCCTTTTTCTTGCAGATTGCAAGAAACTGCTAGAATAAAAGAAAGAAAAGATTAATTCACAGCAATCAGTAGTTCAAGGATTTTCTTTGTCAGTTGTCCCATAGCCACCACCACCAGCACGTGTCTGAGATGACCCTGTTCAGCAACACATAGTGTGCTATGTTGATTCTCCCTCATTCCTCATGGGATCAAATATTTTACAACCACAGGAAAATGTATCAATTGCACTACCCCTGAGAACACAACAACCTTGATTGTCCACTCCAATAACATTCTTGCCCAATACATTGAGACTTTTCCTCCATCACATTTGCTACTTGGTGTGGCCATTCAGTGATTATTGGTGGGGATGGAAGAGCAGTCAGATGCTTTGGGCTGGAATGACCTTAGCTATTAAGAGAACAAGCATGAGAAAAAACTCTTTGTGGCTAAGCACACAGCATTGCTTCAGCATCAGGGTGCCTTCAGCGCTCCCTCCAAAATGCTCTATTCTGCACCTTGCCTTAGCTGCAAACTCCTGGGGATGTAGAGCAGAAGTAAATAGAGGAAAAGAAAAAGCAGGTGGAAAATAGCTGCATGCACCACAACTGCCACTCTTAGAAATACTGGTCGCTTGTGAAACCTGTCCTGCTCCCTGCTCTGCAAACTATATGCCATGTTCTGTTCCTGCGAGAAATCTATAACCACTAAGGCTTCTATTATCATGGGAGGTCACAAAACCTCCATTTATTGGCTGCCAGCTGCTTGGTTTCTCAATTTGGTTTTATTTTCCATGCACATAGAAACTGGGCTTACAGTTTGTTGGATTTGTCAGATTCTGGTCTGTTGGGAGGGTAGTATAAGCAACTGAAGAAATGAAACTTTCACATTAGAATGAATACAAGAAATTTCAGGTAAGTATATTTGCAACTTTTCTGTAGTGCTAGTCACTGAATCCCACAAATAAACTAATGAAAGAGAAGTCCTCTTTCATACCATTACCTCAGCGATAGAAGGAGAGCTAACAGGTTTTTGGCCTATAAATTACTTTCCCATGAATCTGTGAAAGAATGTGGTTTTCCTTTAACCTCTTGTAATCAAGTGAAACATATTATTTTGGTGGTTGCTCCAATTATGCATAAATCTCACATTTCCAACTACATGATCTATGTAAGTTAATAGTGTAATTTGATAACATTTTAATAAAGTAATGCCAATCCAGATCATGAACCAAAAGCCATAATCTCAAATGTATTATAACTGAGGATATAACAGCTACAACAACAAAATAAAAAATAAGAAGTCTGCTTTTAACCAAGTCTGCTTAAATTCTAGCTCATTTCTTATTTTTAAGGATGTGGTTGCTTGGTAGGACAGTATTTAGAGGGAAGAGACAGTTGCTCCTCACCCAGAAGCATCACAATAAAAAAAAAAATTAAAAAGTGAAATAAGGGAAAGCTGGGGACAGGAAAACCAATAAAACCGGAAATAGCCGTTGCAAAGATTGCCGTAGATAGATACAGTGATTATCAGAGTTGTTAGCACTAGATTCAGTGCATTTATTGTTGTGCATACTTTATCATTTGGGGAATAAACACATAAATAGGGATTTGTTGATTCTCACTCATCCCTTGGAGGTTTCCCAGAACTGCAGGTCCAACAGGTCATTGGCTGACTACCCTCATGACTCAGTTTTCCCACTTGTGGTACCAAGAATTTTTAAACTGAGGGTTTTAAAAGCCTGACAAGGTATTTTGTTTGTTGTTTGTGCAGGTACCATCATTTTCTGGTTTTTTTTGAAATTGCTGTGAAACTACAATAAAAACAAAACCTACTGGTTTTCACTGAAATTCAGCCCTGACCCAAAACTGAAAGTCTACATTATTTGCTTTGACTAAGCATCCAGACTTCTGTGGGATTTCCTGGTCTGAGCTTTAAGGGTATTTAACCTTGAAGTGATCACTACCAGATTTATTGGCCAAATGTGGAATTCTGTGACTCTACGAATTCTTGGTCTGGAGACCCAGATGCCAGGATTGCTAGATACACAGTAACATCTGCCTGATGCGGCTTCTGCTACCCAGCAGAAACTTGAAGCTCAGGAGCGCAACAATTGCATTGACAGGGCTGAGGACAGTTGGTCAGCCAGTCTGTGCCCTTGCATGACTTCCCAGTCTGAGTGATGTGATGTGAGACCTTCATCAACAGCTCAAGGAGGAGGAGGAGCTGGTGATGATGACACTGGCTCTCTAACAAAACTGGAGAAACCTTTGAAAGGACAGCAAGAGAAAACCCAGGGCAGCAAGGGAAGCAGACCCATGCTGCTTGCCTCTTCCCAGACAGGGATGTCCCAACATCCATAGCCATCAGGGACACCACATAGAAGGGTCACTTCACAGAGTTACCAAGGTCAGCCCAGTGGTGCACATACCACAGGGTAACCAATGTCACCTGAGGTGGTCATATGCCACAAGTTCATAAGAGACAGCCCAAAGCATGAGTTTCATCCCATGGAGCTACCATAGTCACCTGAGGGAATCACATGCCATGGAGATTGTACAACCATCTCAAGAGGGTTACATCCCATGGGGTTGCCAGGAACAGTCCAGCAACCCCACGGTCAGCAGGGATGTCTGAGGCAGGGGAAGTTACCAGCCAGACACTCTTCTCAAGGTGAACCCCACCAGTGGGGCGCAGACCACCAGCCGCCAATGCTTCCCTGCAGGGCTGAGCGGGATTTCATGGGACAACCTGCTCCAGATGGTTCTGCTAGCTTTCTCCTCCTCCTTGCCATGCTCAGTGAGACCCTACAGCCCCCCTGGCATGGAACATCCCACCCAATGCCCACTCCCTGGTGCACGTCGTGGGACACCTCCTCTGCAGGGCACTCTGCCAGCCTCTCAGAGCACTTAGGGTCACCTACACAGCATCTCCCTCTGAACCCCCTGCCTGCAGCACTGAGGTCCAGACTGGGAAAATATCCATAACACCTTATCAGCAGACCCCTGCACAGGCTTTTGATAACTTTCTCAGGGTCCTGACAGCTCCATGTTGCAAACCTGTCACAGTATCCTCCAGAGCTGCAGGGAAGTGGGCAGTGGCTGGTACCTGTCCACAGAGGCTCCTCCACCGCCTGCCACTTCCTTCTCCCTTTTGGAGTTCCTCAGTCACCTCCTTGGCACAGAGTTCCACAGCCTCTCCCTGCTTGCCATCATTCTGCAGGAACTGCAGGCACAGCCTCGTCACACCAGGCATTATTCCTTCCCAGACTCCTCCTACCACCCGACAATTAAATTGCCTTATATTAAAACCAACAACAACCAACCCTGACTTCTTGTGTCTTTGCAGATTGAGAACTCCTTGCAGATTCACAGCCCATGTACCTTCTCCCCCTTCTCCGTCACTGGCTCCACCTCATTGCCCACCACAGATGATGAAAGAGGGAGGGGGTATGGTATCACAGTCACAAAAGCATGATGCAACCCAAGACGCTGTCAGATGAAGTCGAGTCTTACTACTGCCTGTGGGAAACAGTACACACATCTCACAATGACCACCTCTGCTTCCTCCCTGCCCCCAGGTATCTGTGCTCCACTCCTCTCCTGCATAACTGGAGCTGCAGGGGATGGTGACAGCCCTCTCAAGGGGCATGGGGCACACACACTGCACCCTAGACCTACAAAGCAAGCAAGTAGTTGCTAACACTGGGAATATGCCAAAGCACAGAGGTCCCAGAGAATGGAACCAGATTGTAAAGTGCAAAAAAATACTTTGTTGTTGTCAAGTGCAACCCCCTTTTTCCTGTTTCCCCTATTTACTTCTCTTTTATAACCCTTGGAGTCAGACAGTGTATCTGCAGAGAGATCTCTGGTAAGGAAGAACTCCGTGTCCTAACCCTCGAAGGCAGACTTCTTTTTTCTGACTTGTTTGTTAGCAATCTTAATGCCAAAGGTCACCCCGGCAGATTTCACTCTCCCATCAGGAACCAACAGCCCACAGTACAGAAGTGTGCATGCTGGGGTGGGGAGGTGACACCCAGCACATGACTGTGGATGCATGGGAGAAGGTTGTTCCCATGTTGAAAGACAACATGGGCATCACATCCAGCTCTGTGCTGGTTTTGCTTTCCCTGACTTCCCTTGGAAGCAAAGCATTGCAGAACTCCCCATTGCAGAACTTCTCCAAGGCCGAGAGGTGGATGGATCCAACCCTTAGGTCAGCAGAGTAATAGATGGGTGTTCTGGGAGGACAACTGTCCTGTCTGGACCTGACCCCCCTGTCCTACCACTTCCAACATGTCCTTCTCTTCTCTACAAGCTGCTCACACCTATAGAGAAAGAACTGAGAGCCCAAAGGGAGCACTTCTTCACAGGAAGGGACAAGCCCCTTTCCATTTCCATGCAAGGTCACTGCCACTGACAAATTTCTTCATGCAGCCCTTCGTGCCTCAAGCTCCCGTGGTATATCTGCAGAGCAGCTGTAGGGGACTTTCCATTTCCAAGGAGGCTTTTCGTTTTCTGTTCATTTAGAACAAGCAGCAAAGGTCACACCCTCCTCCCTCTGTGTATGTTTCTGTGTATGAAAAATAAAACCAAGAAGGAAATGAACTCATTTTACCACAATCAGGGGCAAAGCTTTAAAGTGAAACTACCTCTCAAGATGAGATGCTGTCAGCCCTCTTATACTGACTCTGTTGTCAGTCTAGCAATGAATCAACCTGTCCCTCTGTCTTCACAGTCTGTGGCCACCACACCATCTTTCACAAAGATAAGATTTTGGTCTACCACGCTTCTTAGCCAGCACAACCTAGGCAGGACCCATTTGTATAGAGAGGGAGCACATGTAGGAGGTTTCACACTGTGACAGTGCAGCATTACAGATTCTGAAATGGAGGGATCTGTTCCAGCTTCCTCCAGTGATGCTCTGGTGGCTAGCGACTGCCAATACTCACTACAGCATCCCAAAATGGGTATATTTTGGTGGGATGCAGGAAGGGGTATTGGCATAGCCTGCTCCCATACTCCAGCCAACTCCCAAGGTCTGAGCTGTGATCATCTGCTCACAATATAGTCTCACTCTTTTGGCCTTGTTTTTCCTAAACACACGTTTTGAAATGAAACAAAAATCATATTCTCATTTTTATACTTGTTATAGCAAAGACATGGCCCCAAGATCCCAAATCAAAAACGCCTAATTGCTTACTCATACAAGTCACTGGCAATTAAAATTTTAGAGGATATCCTGTGCTTTCTTATAATATTGAACATGTTATCTGCATTTTACAAGTGTATTGTTCTAATCTTTATAGTGAATAAATCAGTTAAGCTCTAAAAATTAAAAACGAGAAGGTTTCACAAAAGTTACTGTGTTCTGCTTTGGTTCAGTCCCCACTTTCTCTCATTGACTCTGTTTGCCTCTTACCCTTAAATCCTCAGTTAAAACCTTTTCTACTTTAAATCTGCTTTGTGAGATTTAGTGTCACTAAGTAATTCCTTATGCAATCAGAGATTATTCAAACACGGCCATTCCAAAAGCCAGCTCAGAGAAAATACTGTACAAAATAATCTGAAAATGCCCTAACCATACAAAATAGCTCCTGTCCAAGCTGAAGAGCATTGGAGAAGTAGAGGGGAGACACTGTAGCACTGAGAACCTTCTGGATGCAGACCAGGAATTGCCGGTCACCATGCTGGTGTGCAGCAAAGCCCTTTTGAGTTCCCTTTTTCTCCTATAGACCTCAGTGATTCACAGTAAGTCACCAACAATGAGCCCTGCATAGTTTAACAGATTTCTGGCTTAGCAGCAAGTTACCAGCATGTCAGGAAAGCACCAAGTGTTTCACACATGGGATTTCCCTTTTTTTTTTCAACCCCACATCTGCTGCATTGACTATATACAAAAATTATGACAAATTGCAGAGGAGGCATAGGGAACAGGGGAAAGAGGAGATAGCCAGAGCCTGAAAAAGATCTGGCAGACCAGTAAGCCATGAAGAATTCCAGAAATGGATCACGTTCGAATTCTCAACAAAGATAGCAAGAGAGAAAATAACCATGCACACCATCCAGGGAAGGACTTCTGCAAAACCTAGCAGTGATGGTGCAGCTGTGCTAATACTATGCTTGGTGTTTGCAAAGACACCTACACAGATGGAGGACAGCTCTTCAGCAAATACTCCACCAACCTGATAAACAGTGATCAACACCAATATTTACTAATACCTATTTCTTTTGAAAAGGAGTTGCAAAGAGTGGCTTTTATGAATGTATTGTCATCTTCATGAGTGCTAAAACCCACTTAACAAACTACCTAATGAATTCTGCCATCTCTTAAATCCTTCCTTATCTCCTAGAAAGCTTTTTGGTGACTACCAAGAGCCTGAATCAGAAAGGCCCTTACAGGAAGCCACTTGCAGTGTCTTTGCTTTCTACTTTACAGAAATTCAGCTCTCCAGCTACTCTAGCTGATTTGGAACTGACTATGTAACAACCTATAACCAGGAAAATTAAATCAACAGAGTTCCCTCAGAGCTACTCTTTGATTAAAGAACACGTAGTTGATCTGAACTCAGACACCAACTATATCAAGGAATGGCTCTGCTATCCAACCCTATCCTCAACCCATTGCTCTCAGTAGGAAAACTACTTTGTCCGCTCTGGTGGGCACCTGATTGGACACATGCTTTTCAAAAACACTTTGCAAGTAATAATTAATGTCGACTGCTTGGCACAAAGGTGGTTGCAGAGGTAAAGATGAGTGTTTATTCCCTCTGACAGAGCACTGCAATATATGAATAAGCCATGCAATTTCACCTTTTACTAAGAAAGTTACATGTTTACACTTTCAAGGGAAGCAAGGAAGAGACATCAGCATTAGGGAGAGTCTAAGAATTAGCGTTAGGGCCATTAGATAATAGCTAAACAGGAGGTAAACCTGTGCAAGTGGGGGCTCCACCTAAGCAACAGACAAACAGGTCTGCTTAGCTTCTTTTCCTGTATGGTTCTGGATCACATCAGGAAATCCAAAATCAACTAACTGGATTATTCATTTAAGTATTTAAATCTATATTAACCTCTTTCTTCACCATAGTGAAGGTGTTGGCGGTGAAGCAGTAGCTGCTGAAGGCTGAAGCTTTGTTGCCGTTGCCACTAGGAAACAGCTCACAGAATAAAGTTGTTTCCTTGAAAAGGGAGGTTGAGATTAATTCTTAAGTCTTGAAGATTTATGAAGCTTTATTTTTGACGATGAGAGAGGTGCTAGAGAAAAGCAAACAAGAAAGTTAAAGCGATTTAAGAAATGAAGCAGAAAAAAAAGCCCACCAAGGACATCATCAGCCTTGCCCAGCATGGCCACACCCCATGGCGCTTTCCTGAAATGACCTTTGGTTTGTGTTTCTGACAATGGAGCTAAGTTTCCTGCTTGGGTGCTGAGACCCACAAGGATCAACAGGAACCGCCGACTCTGCGGTCTGCAGAAATGGGAAAGGGAGAGCGAGAGAAACAAATAGCTGCTCAGCTAACATAAGGGCTGTCAACACCAGACAGACTTGGGAAGATGAGATGAACTCCAGTAATAAAGAGATTTATTTAAGATCTTATAAGGGAGGCATAGAAACAGCTTGAAGCTGATTCAGCACAAATAACCAAGTTCAGAGGAAAAAACAGCTAGTTTCCTTTCTCTCCTACTCTTGATTTCATTTCTGCAACATTCAATTTCCTTTCAGTAAGCCTGTCTGCAGGTGTTACTCATACTGAGAGTCAGTCCATCACGTGTTCGTTTTCAATAACATGTTCCTGGCTAGACCATATTGCTCAGGCAGTGGTGAGGCTTGGGATGTGTTATCTCAAGATTATTCTCTCTTCTCACCAGTGTAATTGCACTGACTATAAATGGCATTAAACTGGAAGGCTGCTTGAAGGGGAACATGCTCCTTGGGCTACTGCTTTGCTCCCTGTCATGGCTATGCCCACCTGAGGATCTGTGGTCCTGCCCAGTGCAGCCACAGCAAGAAACAGCTGTTGTGGCTGATCTGGTCTAGCAGCTTCCAAGAGGCCCATGCTTCCCACAGAGACACCACTTTATTTAGGGGAACTGAAACAAAATGACATCAGAGCTCGCTAGTGCCTTAAAACCACAATGGACTTTTTTTTCCACTCTGCCCCTGTTGTGCAATCCTGTAATTGGCAGCGGCCTCACTGTGTGCTGTTCCCGCCATAATGGACTGTGATTTGTCCCACACCAGTAAAGACCTCACAAAACAGTAAAACCCTGCAGGAAGGTGTGCCAGATCCAGACCTGGTGCAACCCAGCTTCCCTCTGAAGAGTGGGTCTTCTTGCCTTACACCACTGCAATCAGATACAGGATTCTGACCATGGCAATGAGATGAGCACTTCAGAAACTAACTCACAGATGGATCATTAACCCAATTTGTAGACTAATGTCTCCCACCTACCACTATTTTTAAATAAAATAAAGAATATAAATTAACTCCTGCCACACTGTTCTCCCACTTGTTCATGCCCAGCTGCTCTCACAGGGGAAGCATCTTCTCTCCTGCATGTGCCCAAACAAAGGTCCCATCTCTCAGTGCTGCTGCAGTTACAGGGAGAAGAGGCACTTAAAGATCGTCCTCCATTTGGGTGAGGAAATGTGGCTAGTCAGGACAGGACTGAAGTTCATTTGTTTTTTTGTCTCACTGGAGAAACACTCATTTAAATGATTTGCCCAAGTGTCAGGTCTATCTCTGAATTCAAAAAGAGAAACAAGACTCAGGTCATACTTGGCTCTGCCTAAACGAGCAAAATAAATGAGCAAAATAACATGCGTGTGCCCAGTAGAGCAAGGGACCATTGTGTCCTCCTTCCCCACAGCCTGGGTTTGCGAGTACTTTCCCTGCACTTCGGATTGCTGAGCTCCAAGAGCTCTGGCTGCACACAGAGGGTTTTGGTAGGAGCCCCAGCCCCCTGCGTCAGTGCCCTGGAGGTAATGCCATGATTTTTGGAGCAGCCATCAGGCTATGGCCACAGATGAATCCCTGCAGCACCTCCACTGTAAGGAATAACACGTCATGCAGCCTGACACACTCCTGAGATGTTTGCCTGCCTTACCACCACCTGAAACCCAACAAACCTGTTTTGAAGAAACAGTTTCTTATGTAACAGGAATGATATGGTCAAAGGGCAGCTCTTCCTGAACGGGGCTGGGTTAAGAAGAAAGGTGTTCATACCACTGAGAAAAAGGCCCTAAACACAACGTGTTAAACAAATAAGCCTTTATGCCATATAGGTGTTATATCCAAGACCCAGGGATGAAGGCAATACCTTCTCGGAAACTGCTCTGTGGCCAACCTAAGCTGATCTGACACCATGTCACAACCTGGAAGAGCAAACTATGGGGTGTTACCAGAGACAGCACCTGCTGTGACCCAGCCACCATCTTAGGAATGGCCATGGAAAAGCCTCATCAGGCCATGGCTTTGTCTCAGACATCTTGATCTTAACATACGCTATCTGTGAGTGGGCAGCACTGCCTCTCCCACATGCTAGCTTTGCAGCACCACTGTGCCCACTGCCTTCTACCAGGCACCAATGGGGTTGAGGTTTCCTGAGCAGGGGAAGAAAGGTGTGCCATGACTTTCTGGAAATATGCAGGGGAAATGGTTTCTGTGCTAATTTGGTAAATGATGCCTATTACAATAGTCTTCAAAGTCATCTATGTTTCTAGGCACTTGACTTAGAGGCTTCTGTCCCACAAAAAGGAGCTCCTGGACAGCCACTTGTTGGTTTGTATTACCCCACAGCATCTTTTCCTGCTTTAAGTTGTGTTTTGATGGGAGAGGTAGGTATTTACTGGCTTTCAGCCACAAATGGGTAGCTTGTTATGACTGGCCTATCTGCACTTTCTTTGTGTAAAACTGTTTTCATTTCCCCCTAAAACCAAAAATCCACGCTATGTGCTACCACACCAAATGCCAGCTCTCCAACAGGTAGGAGGCATATGAGTGACTCACACATCACTGGCAGCTCTCCCAATGCTGTGCAATGATCACAAAGCCACGAGGGCAACTTTATCATTCCAGTTGTTGTTTCATGTAAAAAACGTCATCTAAAAATACAGCAGGTGCAGGTAAGTGTGCCCTGGCACGTGCCAGCCAGCAACATGTTGTGCAGGTACTGCACTGTCATGAGGAGTATCCAGCAGCAGAAGAGTGGCTCTCAGTTGCATATGGCACATGAGATGGGCCAGTTTTCCACAGGGAAACAGCTCACTCGAGGTCAAGGTCACCATCACCTTGAATAATAAAACAGCATTGTATCAGGAGCATCTCCTAGTAAAGACCCAGCAGACCTATCCCTTCGTGTCCTCTTGCCAATCACAAGCACACCCTACTCAGTACTTCTGAATGTCCAAGTACATCCCATCCCTCAACCTCTTCTTCTTCAGCACAAGTACAACCTCGTCCATCTCTCCTGGACCAACACCAAAAGCACAGCCCACCCTGCAATCTGTTGTTGCCCAGCAAAAACATACTCCACACTTCTGCCTCCTTTTGCCCAGAAGACCTCATTGCTCTCTATAACTACCTGAAAGGAGGCTGTAGAGAGGAGGGTAATGGCCTCTTCTCCCGAGTGACAGGGGACAGGACAAGAGGGAATGGCCTCAAGCTCCTCCAGGGGAGATTTAGGCTAGACATTAGGAAAAAGTTTTTCACAGAAAGGGTCATTGGGCATTGGAACAGGCTTCCCAGGGAGATGGTTGATTCACCCTCACTGGAGGTGTTTAAGGCATGGGTGGACGATGTACTGAGGGGCATGGTTTAGTGTTTGATAGGAATGGTTGGACTCAATGATCTGGTGGGTCTCTTCCAACCTGGTGATTCTATGATTCTATGCCAATCTCATCCCTCCATCACTCCTGGCCCACCACAAACACATCCCACACCTCTAGCTCTTCTTCCACCATTCTTCCACCTCTTCTCCCCAGACAGACATTGTTCCTCCACAACATCCCTCAACCTCTTATCACCCAAGGTTGTTTCATCCCTTCACCTCTTCTCCCTTAAACACACTTCATCACTTTACCTCTTCAGCCACAAACACACCCCAGACCTCCAACTCTTTTTGCCCCAAAGATGCAAACCCCATCCCTGGACCCATCCCTGCCCACAATAGGCCCATCCCATGTATCTAGCCCTTCTCCCACAAGCAAAACCCATCCCTCCATCTCTCCTTGACCAGAAGATGCAAATCACATTTCTCCACCCCATCTGACAACTCTAGCTCCTCTTCCCCAAGCACACCCCATCCCTCCACCTCTTCCCCTCCAATGACACCCATCCCTCCACCTCTCCTCTCCCAATGACACCTCATCCCTCCATCTCTTCTCTCCCCATGACAATCCATCCCTTGGTTTCTTCTTCCTCTCCATCCATCCACCCCCATCCCTCCTCCTTTCCTCTCCCAAGCACACCCCATCCTTCCACCTCTTCTCCCCAAGCACACCCCATCCCTCCACCTTTTCTTCCCAATGACACCCCATCCCTCCACATCTTCTCTCCACATGACAATCCAGCCCTCGATCTCTTCTTCCCAATGTCATCGCATCCCTCCACCTCTCCTCTCCCAGGCACACCCCATCTGTCGCCTCTTCTCTCCAATGACAGCAAATCCCTCCCCCTCCTCTCCTAATCACGCCGCCCCTCGCTGTCCCCGCGCGGGGCTGGGCGGGCTCTGCCCGTGGCTAGCTCCGACACGCCTCCGCTCGCCCGCCGGGTGTGGGGGCGGGATGCCCCCCGATTCTCACGTCACGGCTCGGGGAAAGCCCCGCCGCGCCGCCTCCTCTTAAGCTCCCGCTCCGCCCCGCTCGGTCTCAGTCCGCCGCCGCTGCCCAACAGCGTACAGCGCGTCGCGATGATGCCCGGCAAGGCCCTGCGCAAAGCCTCCCCTTCTGCCGCTCCCGCAGGTACCGCGGGGCGGAGGGAGCGGGCTGGGGTGCGATGCGGTGGAACGCGACGCGATGGGATGCGGTGGGATGCGACTGGATTCGATGGGATGCGACGCGATGCTATGGGATGGGATTGATGCGGGGGATACCCCCAAGCTTCTCCGCCCGCAGAGCTTAGAGGGAAAGGGATGGCAGGGAGGGGCGGGAAGAGCGGATAACGCTGAGACAAGAGAAAGGATGGGGGAAATGTGGGATGCTGCCGAGATGCCAGTAGAATGAGAACCGATTACGAGTGTCTGCGTGCGCCTACAGAGCGGGAAGTGGCGGCGGAGTGCGCCCTGCAGCTGCGCAGGATTGGTGACAAGTGGGACCTGCGGCAGAAGATCCTCAACCTCCTCACGAAGCTCTTCTGCCCGCAAACGTGAGGCTCCCCAGACTCAGACACAATGCACTCGATGTCAGGGAAAGACGTTGGCTTCATGAATTTGGAACGAGAGATTTCACTGACCCTGATGGATGAAGAAAGCTCTTTGCTTTGTTTTTTTGCCTCTGGTAGCTGCCAAGGGACGGCTGTTGCGACATGATTTCTTTGAAGAATGTTATGGCAATGTTGGTGTGTGAGTGCCAGGTGGAAAAAAGATAGTGATGGGCAGAGCCGTTGGAGGGGGGACCTGGGGCAAGACTGAACTTGCCCTTCAGCCTGGTCTGAGGAGACTTCCAGGAACCTGTTTCCTCAGTCACCCTCTGCCCTCGTGTCCTACAGCTACGTTTCACCAATGAGCTTGGACCACCTGCAGGAAGAAGCAAAACCAAGCGTCATTGGAACTTGGGATCATCCATCACAAGGCAAAAGCCAGTCACTCAGTTATTGACTGGGTTTGCTTTCCAGAGCGTGGATTCTGTTGGATGGGGATCTGAGGGTGGGATTATTTTGTTTGTTAAGTGAACCACTATCTTTACTGAAAGGTTTTTTGTTACAGAATATTGCTTTGGGGAGTAAAAAGTACAGTTCTATGGATTAACACAATGTTGCATAGTTCTAGTCTATATTATATATATGTATAAGTTT
>WAAB01010177.1:32534-104256 GCA_013389865.1 Piaya cayana
TTAATATAAAATATAAATATGTGCACCCAATGTGTACGAAATGATATTTCAGACAACTATCAATTGACTCCTACATTAGGCTCAAAAAATTGTATAAAAATATTCAAAATGCGACATAAAAATACATTACATTAACTAGAAGAAAGCATAATATTTTCTGATAATAACGGAAATATTTCATGCAGCACTGAGGGAGCATACTTTAGTATAGTATTATATAAGACATGTATAAATGAATATATATTACATAAATATAGATATTGAGAGATGTGTGTTTCATGGAAGGAATCTTTCAATGTTACAAAGAATTTCTTGAGGACAGTACAATAATGCTGTGTCTTTATAAGTAACAAAATAACTCTTTGACAGGAGTAGATCTTAAAGTTGAATTTAAGATCAATCTCAAGTTTTCTTGAGAATATTATTTATTCAAAGAAAGCAACTACCTCTCTTTGAAGAAATAATATCAGAATCAAATGTTACAGTCACTACAGGGAAGTAGCCTTGGATTTCTATATGTTTAACTATACTTCCAAGCAAAGGTTCTTCCATTGTATTTATTTTTTTTTTTTCTTTTCATTTCATGGCAACCACATTTTGGCTCTGGAGTAATGAAGACACTGTAGCACATCCAGGGGATGGTGATGCACTGTGCCTATCTCACTGAGGGCTTATTACCCTTGGCTAACTTTGAGGAACTGAATTAAGCATGCTGATCACTGTCAAGATAAACAGCATCTCTGCCTAGTCCATTCAAATCAGACATGATCCTAAACAGTATTTTTTCATGAGAGCAAGCTAGCAAGGAAATGGCCAAAGGTGATAATATTTTGTAGCTACTTCTTAGGTCAATAGTCAGAGTTCCTTCTCTTAACTATGTGTGTAAGTACTTTTGCATTGTATAAGGCTGTATAGTTGCACATTCTGAATTCTGAGTCTGTTTAAGTTTGGGGTTTTTTCCTGCCTTGTAATGGATACGTGTTTTGTATTTGTAAAACTAATTTTTTTGCTTATCTCTTCTGAATCTACCTTTGCCAAATTGTTATGACATAGCTCTTGTCACTCTGTCACAACCAACTCTTGTATAGCTGTTATTTCTTGTCACTGATTTCACTAAGCAGAGGCTGGCTTTGCCAGCCTTCTGTGTGGAAGAATTAAGACATCCCAGTGGTGTTACTGGCAGCTTTGTCATTGGCTTAAGCCACATGCAAAGTTCCCTCCTCCTCTAAACCAGCTAATAATCTTTTCAGTGAGAACATAATGTTTCAAGAACAGTTATTATTTGTCTTACTGCTGCGAAGTAATGCATTTTGCTGACATGAACAGGGGTCAGGTTTTCAGCTGTTAAAAAGTAAATGCATAAAATTTTTGTCTGACTAAACACCATCTCCCTCGCCAGCACTGCGTGCAACACATCAAAACTGTTCATCTAAGGCAGCCCTGACTTCAACAGAAGATCTCCCACTGTGTGTCCTGGGCACAGTGGAGTCTTGGAATCTTCATCGAGGACACTGAATAATGATTGTGCCTCTCTGGGACTCTCAGGAAAATTCAGGATCCATATAAGTAACAGGAGTGTATTTGAATGGAAGTTTTCTGCTCATTGTGTGCTGCTTTGGAATACAATAAGAAATGAGGCAGAGGCTTCAGAGAGCCTGCCCAGTTCTTCAGGCTGTGGCATACATTACTGTTAGGAAAAGAAACCTATCACTGTAAATACACTGTTGTGGAGATACCTATGGGGATATATATATGTAATTAAGTATTAGAGCAGTATTTTTTCCTGTAGTTCTGCTAAGACTATTTGCTTTTTGTGAAGTATTTTTATGTTTCTCTGGGCATTGTCAAGAGTGCTAGAGTTCACTGGGAGCTCAGGAAAAAGACCTAGATTCAGGCAACCAGTGCCAGTATATGAGTAAGTGCTTGCTGATGTCCTCCCTAGGATTCCTTTTGTCATTTCTGCAAAGGATCTGGTATATGGTTGTATCAACACAAGTTTGTTTTTCTTAGGTCCTGTTCTGGATACGGGCCAGATGTTTTGCTGTATGCCCCATGCACGTACATCTTGAATTCTTGCTGAGATAATAAAGTGTTTGCGAGAAAAAATGAGTCATTGTTGTTACAACTTAGGTTGTTTTTCTTTTTTTTGTGGATTCTGAATGCATGATCATGTTATACAAATTCTTTCCATAAAGCCAAGTCAGCAGGCACACATTGGTGCAACAGCAGAGTGCTAGTAGGTATGCATCAGGGAATTTAGGCTTTTACTTCTGGGAATGAGACATAAACATATCCTTGAATATTAAAATGTGAGGTTGAGGCAACTATTCTAACATTTTCTAGCAATTACTGCCTGTATTTAGTTAGTTGGGTGGTGACAGGGGCTCCATTGCCTCTGCCAGAGGTTTTGCAGCTTTGAGGGAGAGAGTCCCTGGGACTTAGTGAAGGGCAGGTATCCAAGTTTCAGATGCAGGCAGAAAGGAATACAGCATTTCACTAAGGTCAGATTTTTACTTTCTCTGAAGTTTGAAGCCAGACTTTTGGAAAAGGCGGAAATGATGCTGCTTTAAAAAAAGGGAATAGTGAAGGGATAGCCCAGAGCTTATTCTTCCTACCTAAACATGGGACTCAAAGACATGTCAGTGGAGATGTGAGCCCAGGTTCCTCACCTGCTATGCCACACACATCAACAGGCTTTCCCCTGACTCACTGTGCTCTTCTCATTGTGCAGGGAATACCACACCTAAGGCATGTGGTCCTGGTGCAAGGAAGACCAAGAGGTTCCTGGCCAAAGCCTCTGGTTTCTAGTAAACAAAAAACAAAGAGAAGAAATTCCCTGTCCTTTTCCCAGTTAACAAGTAGCAGATGTTAAGAGGAGCTTTATTTCAGGGACACCAGCATCGTTGTCCTGAGAAGGCCCATCAACCTGGTGCCAAGTGCTACCGCAGCTGCTGCTCAGTGGATCTTCACAAAGCCAGCAAACAAGTAACACTTGTAAGAGTCCATCAGCCTTGTGAAAACATCCAGACACTTCACTTGCTGCCTGCCAGAGCTTGGCCCTTCTCCAGCAAGGTCACCACCACAGCACAATGCTTGTGACCTGCTCCTCCTTAAAGGGAAAGGGATGCAGCGAAGCATCACTGTCTAAAGGTGCCTGACTCACCTGCGAGCACCTGATATCAAAAAAATCCAAAACCAAACGCACCTGCCAAAGCAAATTGCCAGAGTTGCTGCCCTGTAACACTCTCCATTAGCCACAGCCCATGGGCACATGCCAAAGCAACAAGTGCAGCCCTGGGTTGTGTTCACACTGTGCTCACCCAGGCAAAAAAACCAGCCTGGTGCCCTTAGCCAGCTCATGCTCTCATACCTGAGACTGGATGCACAAGTGGTATTTCCTAAGCAAATTGCTAGGCAACAGACAACACCTTCCTTCTCTCCTCTTTCCCCCCATGGGATGTTTTTTAGTCATCTGAAAAACAATGTATTGTATGCTGCTTGTTATTTTTAGCATACACCGCTGGAGGAGACTAATTTTATCATTTTCCTCCCATCAGTGTGAGATGGTGTGAGGGCATGATGTGCATCCATAGAAGTGCAATGAAGCTGGACAGGAAGAGCTGGGGATATGACGTGTTGTCTCAATCCAGCAGGGTTTTCCATGAAACAGGTGACTGTCTGGTGGAGGGACTCTCAGTGAGCAATAGTCCCAAAAGCTGTCACAGCTGTAAGTGATGGTCTTTACCCACGTGTGTCAATATATTGCCTGGATGATAGCATGAGAAACTGTCTGCACTCCCTTCTCACGTACAGTCTCTTCATAATGCAAAACTCACCAGTTTGCAAGCGCTCTCTGAAAGTGTGGGACCAAGTGTCACTCCTTTAGCAAAAGGAGATATCCCATGAAATAGCGGTGACCTCAGAAAAAATTGACTCAGCCATTTTGACCTATGGAGGCTTTGGCACAGAATCATAGGATGCTTTGGGTTGGAAGGGACATTTACAGGTCATCTAGTCCAGCTTCCCATCTTCCACTAGAGCATGTTGCTCAGAGCCCCATCCAATCTGACCTTGAATGTTTCCAGGGTTGGGGCCTCCACTGCCTCCTTCCACTGGGCAACCTGCTCCAGTGTTTTACCACCCTCATTGTAAAAATTTTCTTGTTTATATCCAGTCTGAATCTACTCTCCCTGGGTTTAAAAACACTGCTCCTTGTCCTGTCACAACAGGCTCTGCTAAAATGTCTGCCCCCATCTTTTCTACAGGCCGCCTCAGTGCATCTGAAAGATGACATGTGGGACTCCCACCGCCCCAGGAGAAGAAGGGATATATCATTCCCTCCTCTGCAAGAAAAGACAGCGGGAGCACCACTTGGCACATTTCCTCTGGCTCCTCTGTGTCACTGTCACCATTTGAAGGAACAAGGCACCTTACTGCAGGGGACAAGCCAGCTTGCAAACCTCAAAAGAAAGCAGTTACCTTCATTAGCACTGTGTAAGGTTGGTGAACATGCCACCTGTTGGCTAAGAGCAGAGGATGGCCCTGGGATAGCACCCATTACCAGGCTTTTGTTCCTTTGGGGTTTTGCCTGTGTTTTTATGCTCTGCCCAGATCAAAATGTGATGTTTGCACCTCTCCCACAGCTCTAGGNCAGGCTCTGCTAAAATGTCTGCCCCCATCTTTTCTACAGGCCGCCTCAGTGCATCTGAAAGATGACATGTGGGACTCCCACCGCCCCAGGAGAAGAAGGGATATATCATTCCCTCCTCTGCAAGAAAAGACAGCGGGAGCACCACTTGGCACATTTCCTCTGGCTCCTCTGTGTCACTGTCACCATTTGAAGGAACAAGGCACCTTACTGCAGGGGACAAGCCAGCTTGCAAACCTCAAAAGAAAGCAGTTACCTTCATTAGCACTGTGTAAGGTTGGTGAACATGCCACCTGTTGGCTAAGAGCAGAGGATGGCCCTGGGATAGCACCCATTACCAGGCTTTTGTTCCTTTGGGGTTTTGCCTGTGTTTTTATGCTCTGCCCAGATCAAAATGTGATGTTTGCACCTCTCCCACAGCTCTAGGATCTGAGCTGGGATCAGCCACCTTTGCCACTTGATGTGTGGCAGCAATTAAGGGCAGATTTCTGCTTGCACCTTCCCTTTGCATTCCTGAACATCCCTCCTGCACCTAGGATCGTGTATTAGTGAGGTAATTTTTGATGACAGCCACTAGGCTTTCCCCAGCACTGTTGTGGCACGGGCAGTAAGTACAGCAAAGGAAATGACTTGGGTAGGTAAGGAAAAATCCAAGAAACGACAGGTTTGTGTAACTGGAAAAAATTCTATTTTTTCAAAGAAAAAAAGATTTAGGAATTATTGCAATCCTCATTAATTTGTGAAACCCTAGTCAAATGCTTTGAGAAACAACTACATGGAAAGAGCTTTTTCTGCAAAGGCAAAGGCTGAAATGGAGTTTACTAAGGGATGGCAATGGCAGCCTAGATTGAGCCGTACTCCTTGACAAGAAGAAATTATCTGATCAGCAGAAGCAGCAGGCATCAGCCCTAGATAATGTAGCATCACTTGCTTTCCAGGTACTTATTGATACAGAGGTGCTGGACGCAGGGTGAAGGTGCTGTGAAATCACGTATACAACCTAATATTGTACAGGAAATTTTTTTTTTTAAAAAAAGCACCAAGCTGCTGTAGCAAAGCTTTGAACCTTCCAGCCAGGTGAAGGGGAGGGCAAGTGTCTGGCAGCACAGAGGCAGTGGGGAGGACATGTCCTCAGCCCCAAACAACGGATGCCCTCCGCCTGGGCCTATGTGGCCCAGGCCACCAGGAAGTGTAGCTCGAGGCCACAGCCTGGGGAGGTTTTCCTTCCCCTTGCCATAGCACTGCCCCACGGTGTCACTTCCCTGCTTGAGTGGTTGCTGCACCCAGAACCTGCACATCCTGCTCCAGGGAGGGCCACGGTGAACCACCCCTGTAGGGGCTCTCCTTCACACCACCCCTGCCTGGGGAAAGAGACAGAGAGAGCAACCATCAGCCTTCCATTAAATGTGATAAAATGGCCGGGGTTTGCCATTCCAGGAAACACAGTTGAGGTTTTGGAGCCACCAGCAGCCACACCAGAGACATGTGAACTTATTTGGCCATTAAGTTGTGTTGAGTGATGCTAGCAGGGAACAGGAGAGCAGCAAAGTCAAGAAAAAAAAAATAAGCCATAACTTTTGACAAAAAAAAAAATCACAAACAACAAAGTAGATGTCTCTACACATCTCATTCAGATCTGAGATCTGTATATTGGTGTTATGGGAGTAAAAAAGCCATGCTCAAACTGCAAACATCTGATACTTTTTGCGCCAAGTCCCTCAACTGCCTGTGCCTCAAGGTTTTCAGAAAAAGCCCAGTTCTTGAAGGCCAAGCGAGTTAGGTAAAACTTAAAAGTAGTTTTCTATCACTTGACAAATCTTTGTGGATAAATGAAGTCACATGTACTAATCTATTTATGGATTAAGTCCAATGTGTCTTCTCTGTTTTGTATTCTTTGCTTAGGACTGTGTGAGACGGTTAAGATTTTAGTTGAAGATATCCGGGACTGATCTTGTAAGAGCCAGGCAGTTCTGAGGCTTGAGCTATGTGTACCCCAGCTCATGCCAAGTATTAGTAGAAAGAGGGAGAAAGAGAGAGGAGGATGGGTACAGAGGAGTCACTGAAAGAACAGGAAGGGGCTGAGCTGCCCCCAGCACTGAAGACAGCAGAGGAGTGAGGAAAGCAGATATTCATGGCTAAATATGTCTCTTTGCTTTTCCCTATACAGCCTTGGGGGAGAAGCCAAGCCCCAGCTGGTGACAAATATGCTGAAAAAGTGAGGATGGGTTGTGTCACCCTACACCCTACCCTCTATCCCATTCCCAGTTTACCGGTTTTATGCCTGGCATAAAATAACCTGCACAACAATACACACTCCATAATGTCCCTCATCATGGCTATTAGCAAGTGAGTGGGATGTGGGGAAAAAGGGTCCGAATGCAAAAGGGGGACTAGGAGACCACAAAGCTTCTCTTTTCCCCTTCCAGCCCAGGGAAGGGCCTTGGCATCTGCGGGGCAAGCCAGGAGCTTGATGCACTAGCCTTTCCCACGGTGTGATTCAGCAGAAGAGCCGTGCTTTTCCTTCCTCACGTTACTCTAGCTCAACTTGAACCCTTGTGGCATAGCACCCAGAGAAGGAAACCAGAAGCAAGCACAGCAGCTTTTGGGGCACAAGCCTGGAGACAAGGGACATGCCATCTCTGCCACTGGCACAGGAGAGTGAATGTCTTCCCCTCCTTGCAGAAAAGCCCACCTGGCCCTTAAGGGCAGCACTGTGCAGAGGAGGAAATGATGAGGTTTGCAAGGCACAACAGGAGAGATGCAGGCAAGCATCAAGTGTGCACTGAGGAGAGGGCAGGACTGCACTGCAGTGTGAGCTGGCGTGGAGTTGTCAGCCGTGCTGCTGCTGCTGTTAGCATCCAGACTCGCACGGAGCAATGCACATGGGCTTGCAGTGTGGATTAAAATGCTTCACTCACAAGCTCCATCCTCTGGCTCAGCCTACCCATCAGTGACTAGCTGATCTGTTCATGCAGCAATGATGAAGCCAGCTGTGTCTGTAAAAAGGTGAACCACTTCATGCAAGTTTACCTAGTTTTGAAGTTGTGGTGTCCACCTCCCACCATAAGCCCCACTACAACTCTGCTCCACGCAGAGAGAGGTTATCTCCAGTCCAGTCCACACTGCTGGTTCACTGGGGTTTTGGTGGAGTTTATCCCCAGGGTAGGTGGAAGATGAGAACAAGTATTAGTCTAGGACTAGTTGTATGCACATATTCCCTACACATACACAGCCTGTTCCCTTATAGCCCAGGGGCAAGGCAGGAGGTACAATTTATAGCCAACATGCTCGAAAGACCTTGGATCTTGAGGAAAACTCTGAACATTTCACCTTTGCCATCCACATTTGTCTTGCAAAGTGGCAGGAAAAAAAATGCACATCTTCCAAGATACCAAAGCTGGTCCTATAAAACACCTTCTAACACTTCTTAAATGCCTTCATTTCACACTAAATGACAGTTCTTACAAGAGAACTTGTAAGTTTACTGACTTCAATATTTAACAGCTTAGATGGTATTTAACATCTTAGATGCACATCTGGACAGTGTTGACTCTTAGTCTGTGATTGTGCTCTCCAGGACAATCTTGCCCATGTGATGCCCATTCCAACTGCAGACAGAAATATCTAGAGGAGTACTAAGGATACCATTTATTTTCAAAATCACTAATATCCCCAAACAAAACAGTTTATGGCAATACAGATTTACATAACAGAGACAGCAAATTGAAAAATGTACAATCTATTTCATGTTATTGCACTCACTTTTTTTTGTAATATACAAGGCATATTAAACAGTTTTAATTAAAAGAAGTTTTATTTATATAAATAAAAGTGTAAATATACAGTATCATACAATATGTGTATCAGCCTAGCACACAAAACCTACCTAGGGTGGGATCCATTTTCTCACATGATCTAGTCTACTCCTGATCAATATTTCCACATATACATTTACATACCCTAAATGTAGAAGCAGGTAAACATTGCCATCTTGGAACAGTTCCTTTGGACTTGGACAAGAACCACTGCAGAACACTAACTAGGGTTAACTGTAAGTGAGGATCATTAGAAAACATGAATCACCCAACAATTTATTAATACTTACCTGCCCTCATATTCTTTTTTATTAGCAAGAAAATGATCAGATGTTGCTCCTTCCCTAACTTAGGCCTAATCTCACAGTTTTTAATACAGATTTTATCCCCACAAGAAGCTGGAAAGAGCTTCCAGCTACAAAAAGGCTGCAAAATATGCAACGGTAGTATCACACCAGTATCACACTCATATCCAGGTTGTGCACCCAGAGCTGCCTCAGGTCTATAAGCGGCACAGCCCTTCACCATGTATTCTCCATTTCAGAGCAAGTTCACCTTATCTGGAATGCCTTCAGGGCCCTAGTGAAAAGTTTTTGGGCGAAGTCCACAATCCTATCCTGACTTGTCTTCCCAAATGCAGCTAGGAGTCTCTGAAGAGTCAACTCTCTCCTAGAGCTTGGACAATTCCCAGCTTGGCAAAGAATCACCCTGGGGACCAACATGCAAACAGCAAGGTCAAAAATGCTCATGAACCTATTAAATACTGGTGAACTAATGCAACGCCCTCTTGTCATTTTGGTGTGACCAAGCTCTCAGAAAATCTAAATACTTACTTTGCCAGGTGCATTACCAGAGGCTCACTACATCTGTTTGGTCTATCTGTGCTGTTTGTAATAAAGCAGACCCATATTGCATAAATCCTGGGGCTTTTATGGGGAATTTCACCCCAGTAAAGACATCAGGAAATGCTACTGTAATAAAATCAACACTGGTTGATTAGCATCAGTAAAAATGTTTCTGGTTCTTTCATAAAATAAAAGTATTTTCAGGAACAGAAACAATCAGGATTAAATACTATTATTTTTCTTGCTGTAATGTTACTTAGAGAAATGCATCATTCTACCCATAGTAAATATCAGACTTAAAACATCAATCCTATCTTTTAAATTATAGCCACTACTTAATCACACACAAAAATCCCCGCCTCTTTGCTGTTAATCAGCCAATACATATCTACGTGCATGTAAAATAAAATACTGAACAGTATTCAATTACTGAAAAATGAAAGCATTCTAAATCACTCACAATGAACAGTACCTGAAAACAAGCATCTGAAAATAGTCACCACGTATCATCTTAAAACACCTTAAATTAAATTTAATTTACAAAACAAAGACTTAACCTTTGAGCTCACACTGGCTTAGCAGCAAAGGAGATATACGCCTCCCTGCACTGGAATCTTCAAAACTTTAAACTGTGGACTGAAAAAAAATCCTTTTTCTAAAACACAATTGTGATTCACCACATTAAAGTAGCAAAAACTCAGCACTTCACTTGTACGTGTTATATGTATACAGGTATTCATTAAACTCCACATGCATTTTACGTATCTATTATACACTCTATTACAATCAGATTTTGGTCATTCCTCAACAAGGCCTTGCCATTTCATTGTCATTGCCAAATGTCTTGTCCCTGTTTTTTCAGGACATATGCTGGGGTAATCTCTTTTATCCCAGCACAAGCCTGCAACCTTATTGCGGTCCTCTGACCCAAAGTGCTGCATTCTACCCAAAAGCCTCTCCCACCACAGAGGTGACCGAAGGCAAGGACCAGTCCCAACAAGAGCAGTTGAGCTTTGGCATCACAGGGGACCCAATTCCACAGTCATTTCACAGCACTGAACCTGAACCAGTTTCAAGAGAAACCCTGCAGGCAAAGCAGCTGTAGGACTGTGTACGGTATTGCCTTCTCTTGTAACCAAAGTTGCATCTCTCCCTGGATTCACATGCTAATATGTCACTGAAAAAGGATTAAATCTGTTCATTTCTAGGCAAACATTGCACACTTTTTCTGCTTGCCTGGACTTGGGTTGCCTCACAGAACTGAATTTTCCTCTGCACATCACAAGTTGCAGTCTAATTAAGCTGTCACAGAAATTAGCCAAAGTGAGTGCTCCACTAACCTGGAATCGATTGCTGCAAGCACTGTTGAATAAATGTAAATAAAATGAACTATAGTATGATCTTGGGGTAGGGCCAGATCTTTTTGTAGCAGCTACACACTGTCTTAACTTACTATAAAAGAGGGCAGCACTTCAGATTTGGATCGTTTCCAGGCTGACAGTTCCTCACTCTGGGCACACCGGCTGCAAGCAGTCTCCAGCCTAACGTGACAAACGACCTGAACAGTCTAGAACAAACAACTTGTGCTCAGTTGATAAGGACACTGGCCCATCTTCTCATGCATCTCATGTTGTTTAGCTATCCTAGATGTAGGAAGAGCAATAACAGAGTCTAATCTCTTGCACCCATGCACTCTCCTCCCAACACAGCGGACTATAAATAACACTCAGCAGCATGGCCTGCTACAGATACCTCTACTGCAAGGTGAGAAAATTCAAATGAAGCACCCGTGGCACTGCAACCCTTTCAGTTTTGCTGTATCTAACACTACGGTTTCTCCCATCTACACAGTTTTCAGTTTCACCATCCAGAACTCTCAGCACCAGCACATTCCTGACACAGCTGAGCGCACTTCTCTCTTACACACACACACCCTCACCCACTCTCACACAAGCAAAAATAAATATTGGACAGGAGAAGACAATAAACAGAGATTAATAACCACCACAAATAAGGCCAGTTCAGATTTAATCTGTTATAATCCCCATTTTAGACCACTATTTTCCAAGCTTGAGTGTTACAAGTTGGGCAGTCTTAAGCCTCTTGCAGCCAAGTAAAAGCAGCCCAGCTTTCAGATGTACTTAGTGATCACTGAAGTCTTTCAGCTTTGCAATAAAATGCTCATGTTTTAGGCATAAAAGTTGTGCAAAATTATACTCTTTTGTCATGCATTTGTTTAGGAAAACTGCAGTTAGAAGAATAAAGTGAGACTGTTCCAGACATTCTCTTATTACAACAAAAAAGGATCAGACCCTTAGTAAGTGTCCTGAAGTCTTATAATAGCTAAGTCATATAGTAGAGTCTAAATACCCATCCTCGTCAACAGGATGGTAACCAACAAGTTATACTCCCAACCCTCTGTAGATACTAAAAATATCAGGAACAGGCACAGGGATATTTGTCTTGGTCAAAATACTTCAAACCAAACCCAGGAGAGCTCCTGAAGTTTCATTAAAACTGCCATGTAATAAAAAAATGTCTCTTAACATTTGGTTTCCTTCATCCTCCATAAATAGGTGAGATTTTACGATGCGCATCACATGCCTGTTCAGTGGTTCTCCAGGGCTCTTAGCACCTCTTCATAGAGCATTAAGACACTGCTGTGTGGCTTTAGAAACACATACAGTTTCTAGCCAGTTTTAAATGTTTTGTCTTAGAAAGAGTGATTAGATGTAGTGCTTCTATCACACCGGAGTTCTGTGTTTTCTGATTAGTAGCTGAACAGGGCCCTCAGGCACAGATTTAATAATGTTCCAGGCATCATAATGCATGAGACCAAGTAATGATTTTCCACTAACTGCAAGAATTTCATCTCCAATTTCTATGTTTCCAGATTGCTCTGCAGCACCACCTAGGAGCAAAAGGGAAAAAAAAAAATCAGTGTCAAAAAATAAAAAAAATCCACAAAAATTTGGTTTCCACTGTGACAAACAGCAAACAAACCATTTCTCTAACAATGGAAATTTCAGTTCAAGTCACTTGTGTTCAGCTCAGCTCTAGCAATCTACCCCATATTGTATCTCACATAAAATGTTATTTTAACCAAGATAAATCCTTGTTCTCACAAAAAAAAAGATGTCTATTTTTGAAGGAAGCTGCATGTGTGCATGAAATACACTGTACATTATCTCTGTAGTTGTAAGAAAACCCGGCTAATAAAGTAAATACACAGGTTGTACGTGGTATCCATTTACTTTTTCAAACAGAACTTTAACATGCTAATGAGTAGGTAATGCAACAGACTGTAAAACCTGGATAACAGCAATGAAAACAACAAATACGGCTATCAAACTTAGGACAAACATGCCAGATGCAGAAACAGTTCGGGGGGGTATACCTTTCACTGCTGATCAAAGTATGTTTTCTGCAATGATAATTTAATTAATAACACCAGTCATCACAGGGAGGAGGGCAAAAAGGACTTTATCTAAGGATAAAAATTGCCAGACTTAAAAATGAAACATGCCCTTTATCCTCAGAACCACTTTCTAAAGAGGGGAAAACAAACAGCTGCAAAGAAATTGGTATGCAATTCAGAAAATAGAGTGGGTTTTTTAATTGAAGAGAGATAACACCACTGAAAGGTAATCCCACAAAAATTCTGTGCACCCGCAGCTTCATTTAGAGTTTCACCTTCTTTAGAAGGTGCTGTATTTCCACTACACTGAATCCAGAGTAAGACATTAAAAACACAGCATAGATCTGGTATTGGTTTCCTTTTTATATATGGTTCATATAAGTTTAGCTACTTGCTGACTAACGAAGTATCCAAGAGTACAATTTTTTGAATATAAACCACATTTTCTTGGTGAAAGCTAATACTGATATCTTAAAAAAAAACAACGAAGACAAAAAAAAAGGTCAAACTAATAACTGGGTATCATGCTAGATGGTGCTTTCAAACCACACTGATTTATGTCCACTGTACTTCTCAGGAATCAGATAAGCCATGAACTTCTCAAACCATTATATACGATATTGATGCTGTTATTAAATGTCTAGAATAGCAGACAAGCTCAGGAAGGAACTGCACCACGTTTAGTAAATCAGATTGCTCCACAAACATTTAATGGCAGTTGCAAACCCTAGCCATTCCCAGGAGCATTTTTTTAAATGATCACTTTGGCTAGTAAGGGAAACAAAACCCACACTTGTTTCAAAAACAATTTAATCCAATAATTAAAATACCTCTACAAAGCACAAAAGGAAAACTGAGATAATATCCACTGCATTTGATAGCTTGTAGTACCTTTAAATATTCTTTTTACAAGTAAGGGCCTGTCTCCAGCAACGGAAGCTTTTCCACCATCAAGACTGAATCCCAAGCCAGCAGAGGTTTTCAATAATTCAATGCACATGACATCATTCATATCCAGGTTTGGATCTGTGACAGAATATACACAGCACCTTGTTAAACAGTTAATAGTAAATTGCAAGTTGTGTTCGGCTGGTTTTGCCGCGGCAACAATGCAATTCAGAGTGGAGTTCATATTCAATCCAGAACATGTTTTCACTCAGTTTCCCAGAAATGAATGTGTATTATTGCAGCTGTGAGGGGCAGACAGAACAAAATGCATTTAGACAGAGAGACATTTTCAATTTGCCTGTAAAACAAAAATCTGCCAAGGCATTTATTTTTTTGGCAAAGAATCTAAACATCAAGAAAATAACTGAAATATTACAAAAAAAAGTAACTGGAGAGCATTTCTCCTCCTTCATTTTGTTCTCACTTACTCATTCCCTGAGCCACATCTTTTTAAATAACATTAATGAATGAAATGTTACATCAAACACATTCCATACTTTTGAGGAAAAGTCTGTAACCATTCACTGGTGTGAACAACTTTTTCAAATGTCATATCTGTGGAAATAACCATAATTACTTGTAGGCACCCTACCTTCTATATATATATCAGGTATTTTTAGAATGCAGTATTGCTGTAGCTGATATAAAATAAGATTTCGTCCAGGAGGAAATAAGTCTAAAACTTTGGAAAGCAGGATCTTCATTGCTCTGTGTGCATGTAAAAATATGCTTTGTGCATTATCACAAGTTACTGCTACAATTACCTCAAACAAATTTAAATGTAATCTCATACATTTGAAGATGGGCTTCGCCTTCAGGATAGAAACAGGCTTTTTCATAACATGGAACATTCGTTTATGGAATAATGGTGCCACCTAGTGCCTGCAGCCAGCAGAGATACTGCATTTATCAATAGGACAGAGAGCTTAGGGTAGAAAGATTCTGAAGTAATTACATGTATCGTATCCATGGGAGCAATTCTGGAAAGACCAATCCATCCACTTACAGAGTCTGTCTTATTCCTTTTAAGCTGTATTACAAACTGTACTACAGAACCCAGTGAAAGCATAAAAGAGTAAAACCTGCTACACGGGAAAAAAAACCCCAAAACAACAAACCAAACAAAAAAACCCCCCTCCAAACAACCAAAAAGACCAATTACAGATAATGGGTTAAAAATAGGTAGCTGACAGCTCTGCATCAGAGTTATGGGGTAGTCCAAGCTGAGTGCCTGTCATCACCTTGGAAGACAGGGGATGCCGCTCCCACCCAGACACTAGAGCAGCACAGAACTGAAGCAGGTCTGACCCTGCTCTTGAGGTACTAAAGGGATTTGTGTCTTCATTATACAAAAATAATTGAGAGATCTGTTTGTAGAACGCCAAGTGCAGCCTTCACAATGAAGTGCTGTCTTGCTCCCAAACAGGAACTGACCTTTCCACTGGTACATTCCACTTAAACCATTTATCCCTAGCTTTCTCTGAGATGACTAACTTGGGTTTGACTTACTTACTGTAATAGCACAATTTTTTTTTTTTTTTTTAGTAGAAACAGTAAGAAATCTGCTATTATTAAGTGCAAGTTCTGTCCCTATGATTAACAAACAGCAGGGCTTAGGGTTGTCTTCAAGGTGATTTTTTTCTTTTTCTTTTTCTTTTTCTTTTTGGTTGTTTTCTTGCACTAACTACTGTTACTGCTTAAAAGGAGTTTATCCTGGATTGGAAGAATAAGTGAAATCACAAACTTCAGTAGAAATTGGATTAGACTCTAAATGTCTTTCTAAGTTTCTACCTAGTTATGATATTTAAAAAAAACCAAACCCAAACCTAAAACCAAACTGTGTTCAGGCTCCAAAGAGAACAAATAGAATTTAAAGGTAATTTCATTTGCTCCCTTCAGTCACATAAAGTACAGATGCTTGTAATGTAAAACATATGGAGACTTTTCCCTTCAGTCTGCTCTGCAAGGGAATCCTTCCAACTGTTCTTGGACAAAGATCGTACCTGTTCGTATTTCCATGGAAACATCCTTTCCAGACCCCACACATTTTTTGCCAGTAGCTGATATTTCAAGTCTGGAAGAATGGTTTGCTTTGTCNAGAAACAGTAAGAAATCTGCTATTATTAAGTGCAAGTTCTGTCCCTATGATTAACAAACAGCAGGGCTTAGGGTTGTCTTCAAGGTGATTTTTTTCTTTTTCTTTTTCTTTTTCTTTTTGGTTGTTTTCTTGCACTAACTACTGTTACTGATTAAAAGGAGTTTATCCTGGATTGGAAGAATAAGTGAAATCACAAACTTCAGTAGAAATTGGATTAGACTCTAAATGTCTTTCTAAGTTTCTACCTAGTTATGATATTTAAAAAAAACCAAACCCAAACCTAAAACCAAACTGTGTTCAGGCTCCAAAGAGAACAAATAGAATTTAAAGGTAATTTCATTTGCTCCCTTCAGTCACATAAAGTACAGATGCTTGTAATGTAAAACATATGGAGACTTTTCCCTTCAGTCTGCTCTGCAAGGGAATCCTTCCAACTGTTCTTGGACAAAGATCGTACCTGTTCGTATTTCCATGGAAACATCCTTTCCAGACCCCACACATTTTTTGCCAGTAGCTGATATTTCAAGTCTGGAAGAATGGTTTGCTTTGTCCTTTTCCTTATGAATGACAATGACCACGTAAGTGTACAGTCTTGCCTGATGAAGAGCATTAAGGACATCCCCATGGACTGAGTTTGCAAGGGATTTGCCATTGATGGACAGAACAAGATCTCCTCGATGAATAGTCCCTTCTTGAGATGCCACTCCCTTTGAAAACACTCTGTGGACCTATGAGAAAGATTTTCACTTAAGGATTCATTAACCTCATGACCACACACAGTGCTGTACAGATCAAGGTGAACATGGAGTCCCTAACAGTTTGCAGTGTCCACTGCTTGGATTTCAAGCACACAACATTTGTTTCAACAATAGGCTCAAACATTAAGGTCTAAGTGACTGGACAAGAATTGCAGTTAGGGGTGGGGGAAAGCAGAGGAAAAAATGCTGGTTTTGTATGGTGATTTTATAAGCCAAAGACAACCCAAAACAGGTAAAGAATGTAGCACCACAGATCATTTATGAATCACAGAATCACTAGGTTGGAAGAGACCTTTGGGATCACAAAGCCCAACCATGCCTGTCCACTACTAAATAGTATCCCTAAGCACTTCACCTACATCGCTTTTAAATACCTCCAGGAATGGTGATTCAACCACATCCCTGGGCAGCGTTCCAGTGCCTGATAACCCTTTTGGTGAAGAAATTTTTCCTAATATGCAACCTGAACCTCCCCTGGCACAGTTTGAGGCCACTGCCTCTATTGCCTATCACTTGGGCGAAAAGACCAACACCCATCTTGCTACCTTTCAGGTAGTTGTAGACAGTGATAAGGTCTTCAGCCTCTTTTTCAGCCTCTTTCTCTCCAGGCTAAATAGGCCCAGTTTTCTCAGCTGCTCCTCATCTGACTTGTGCTCCAGACCCTTCACCAGCTCCATTGCCCTTCTCTGGACACACTCCAGCTCCAGCACCTTAACACCTTTCTTGTAGTGAGGGGCCCAAAACTGAACATAGGATTTAAGATGCAGCCTCACCAGCGCTGAGTACAGGGGCACAATCACTTCCCTGATCCTGCTGGCCACACTGTTTCTGATACCAGCCAGGATGCTATTGGCTGCCTTGGCCACCTGTGCACACTACTGGCTCATATTCAGCCAGCTACTGACCAACACCCCCAGGTCCTTGTGAGGCAGGCAGCTTTCCTGCCATTCTTCCCCAAACCTGCAGCGCTGCACAAGGTTGTTGTGCACTGAGTGCAGAACTTTGCAATTTGGTCTTGTTGAGCCTCACCCAATTGGGTTCTGACCATCAATCTGGCCTTTTTTAAAGCTCCCCCCTACCCTCCAGCAGATCAACACTTCCTCCCAGCTTAGTGTTATCTGAAAACATACGAATGGTATGCTTTCACTGAACTCCTCAAAGGTCTTCCATTAACATACTTCCTAGTGACATGTTTCACACCCATGCCACAGCAAACACTCAGAACAACATTGCAGTGTGAGATATCTGCTCCACAAATTCCCACTGACTGGGATACGCTGGTTTTGAATGTGTAACTCTAAGATGTGCGCGGCATCTGTGTACAGAAATGCTCCAACGTACTGTAGCTGTACAAGTATTTAATGGTCCATCTCAACGTGGTTGATCAAGTATCACTCAAATAGATGCAGAAGAATGATTTTTGCAGCTTGAAATGTATTTTTTTTCCTAGCAAAAAAAATATTCAGAATAGATTAAACTGAGTAAACTCCAGCAAGCAGAGATGAAACCTAGATTTGTGCCACTTACAGAAAGGAAGTGTCTAAAAGAGTCAAGATTTTATATTTAAAGACCTTCATACCAGGCACTGTAATTTTAGCTCTCAGAACATGGTTTCCCATGCTCACAATTCTAGGTCTGCAGAGGAAAGGTTCAAGGTAGCGAATCTGTGGACACAATTCTGCATGGCATTTTCTCTAGGAATTTCTTGTAATACTTAGACCAGTAGCAAGAAATCAGAAGCCTTTTGGTTTCTGTTTCCTCTCATTGCAGGGCCATGATGAGATGAGCATCAGCTACAATTCTACAGATTCAAGGACACAAATCTCCAGCCAGTCTAAGCAGGTATTCAAAGCTGGAATAACAGCTTCAATCTCAGATGCAGACACCTAAACACAAGAGGCAAGTAGAATAGAGGGGTCATATCCAAAATATCCGTGGCCTGCCTTTGTATCTTCATATCTGCCTTTCCATCATCCTCCAATAGTCCTGGAAGACTGGGGAAGTTCCACTGGACTGGAGGCTGGCTGATGTTGTGCCCATCTACAAGACGGGTTGCAGGGAGGATTCAGGGAACTACAGGCCTGTCAGCCTGACCTCGGTGCCAGGCAAAGTCATGGAACAGGTGATCTTGAGTGCTATCTTGAAGCACATGCAAGAGAACCGGGTGATCAGGCCCAGTCAACATGGGATCACAAAAGGCAGGTATGGCCAAACTAACCTGATCGCCTTCTATGACAAAGTGACTCGACTGCTGGATGAGGGAAAGGCTGTGGATCTTCCTGGACTTCAGCAAAGCCTTTGACACAGTTTCTCACAGCATTCTGCTATGGAAACTGTCAGCCTCTGGCCTGGACAGGCGCACACTCTCCTGGGTGGAGAACTGGTTGGCTGTCCGGGCCCAGAGAGTGGTGGGAAATGGAGTTAACTCCAGTTGGAGGCCAGTCACAACTGGGGCTACCCAGGGCTCAGTGCTGGGTCTAGCCCTGTTCAGCGTCTTCATCAATGACCTGGATGAAGGCATTGAGTGCACCCTTAGCAAGTTTGTGGNAGAAAGGGTCATTGGGCATTGGAACAAGCTGCCCAGCGAGGTGGTTGAGTCACCTTCCCTGGAAGTGTTTAAGGCATGGGTGGACAAGGCGCTGAGGGGCGTGGTTTAGCATTTGATAGGAATGGTTGGACTCGATGATCCGGTGGGTCTCTTCCAACCTGGTTGTTCTATGATTCTATGATATGCTCAACTCTTCAGTACCTTGCAACTTACTAGGCTTTTCTATTTTTGCACCCAGGCGTGGGCAGAACAGCCCATCTTGGCAGCTCTACACACAGTTCTAACCCTAAATCCACCTAGGACCCAGAATCCCTGTAGGTCAAAGACATTAAAATCTTCCTGCCTGAGAAGCACGCTTTACATACAAGTAAAGGAAATAGATCTAGAAAGAGCAGGAGCTGATGCTTTTTTGGTTTCATGACTAATGGCATTCAGGTGGAAGACTTCATCAGCTACTCAGCCTGAAGGAGAGCTCAAGATCATATTCTTAGGTAGCATCCCAGTATCTAAGTAAGAAGTCTCTGGGGTGGGGCCCCTTGCTCACGGCTGGCACTGCAGGTGTTTGGGCCAGAGACAGGGAACATAGTCTTTGCAGTGACAGAAGTGGAGTCTGGGCCTAGACTGTGACCACGTTCTAACTCAGTGACTGCTTAGCGTGTTTACTTACACAGGCCTAAGTGCAAAAATGGGAAGATTCCTGGGAGGGCTGCTGCAGGCCATAAAGTTCAAAGACATATGCTACTTCTAATCTCAGCATTTAGTGTATCTCTCCGTTTTAGGACAGAATTTAAATGCATATTTTGTGTAAAGAAACCATCCTACAGGACACAAATTGCCTTGTATTTTTCTGGCACATAGATCTTTTGTGAACACTATTTCAGTTGCTTAGTATCACTTTTTATACACCAATATCACTTAATGGCACACAATGAGCTTGGTTCAGAATGCCGTATAAGGCTTTTTTGAAAACCAAAATCAGATAGTAACTCTCATTTACTGACAACCGACAGGTCTTAATAACATCAAAACAAAGTAGTGAAGTGAAATCCAGAATGTTTGCTGAATTATGGAACAATCATTCTCAGAATCAGCAAAAACCTTCAAAACCTTTGCTGCACAGAGTTTACTCTCAAGGACTAGAAATTAAAGTCTCCCCTAATAGGTTGCATACACTGTAACTGCAAGCAGAATTTTATTTACATGCTTAGGACATAGATTCTAGCTGATCTCATTCAGTAACACACTTTTAAAACCTGAAAAAATAATTGGCATCCATTTTCAACAATAAAAATTGCATTTTCCAGACACTCTGATTTCAGTAGCAGATGGCATGCAGACACAACTGAGAGACACTGTTTTATGACTGTGAATGACTTGCAGCAAGTCTTCATAAACAAGCACTTGATCTAGTCAGCAGCCTGCCTTAAACTGAGCTTTGCAAAAAAACCAAGAAAAGACTGGTAGCCATCACTTACTGTGACTGATTTCTGTTCCAGATCTATTCCTCCAGCCACACTAAATCCCAGACCAGCTCCTTCTTCTTTGTGCAAGACTACAAAGTATGTGTCTTCTTTCCTCTGTCAGAAAAATAGAGCAGGGGGAAAGGGAAAGAGAAGAAAAACACAGCCAAAGATCAAAACTAAGTTCTGGCACAAATGACAAAACTCCCAATATCCTCAGATTATGACAGGTGAGAAAGGCAAGTCAAGAAATTAACACTGAGACATAAAATGCATTTGTGTTCATGCTACAAATGAGTAGTCATCATATAGGAGAATTCAGATGACAGCAAAGTTTCTTCAGTAAGTCCAATTCTGGAAAGCAAAGTGAAAATTAGGATAGTGGAAGCTTCTTATACCTCAGGCAGCCTAATTTTCACATGCTATCACCAACTGCATTTCTCACCATTTTGCAGTCAAAACTCAATAGTTCACATACATCTTTCTAGACCAAGCATACTTTCCCGGGAATTAACACCACTTTGATTAGCCCATTTCTCATTCCTCGTGAAAGTCAGCTACAAAGATGGAGGGCAGCAGTATCAACCTCTTCTCAGCAGTGCTGGACAATCTTGCAAGGGGCAGTGACTAAAAACTGAACCTGGGTAAGGGTAGATGGGACATCAGGAAAAATTGTTTCACTTGGGAGATGAAAGTCAGGAGCCTGTTAGTGATCCAAGCAGGACTAAGCTGTGCTATTATGGAAATGGGAGCATCCAGCACAGGAGAGGGATGGGTGCAGGTCTGCATCAGGGTTGGCTCCAGACCAAAACAAAGGGGTAAAGCTGATTTCTTCAAAGTCATGGCCTACTACCAAAATACAGAATTTGCCTAGAATGAGAAGCAGCCCCTTCCAACAAGCCTGATGCCATCTTCTGAACGTTTATTAGGACAAAACCAGATGCTGTTACAGTGACTACATTCTGTGGTGTAAGGGGGACTATAAGCAAGCATCTGGCAGAGCAAGGGGTAGCAACCATCTGTGGGGCAGAGGATCAGAACTTGAGAGTAGAAAGCAGGTCTCTCAGATTTTCCCTGGGATCCCATCCAACATCAGTCATTTCCAGAAACTGCCAACACTGAAATTAATGGCACATCATTAGAAACCAACCTCTTAATCTATTTAGCATTAAATGACATATTTAGTTCACTAAAATAAATGTTTTAACTCACCGCTTGCCTTTTAGTTTTGTCTTAAAAGGCACAAGGAACCACAGATTATTATCTTTTTTTGGTGAAACAATAGTGACATTCTTGGCCTCATTGTGCCTTTTTTTTGCCAAATGGTGGCCCTGGAAGATTTTCTGCATTAAAAGCATCCTTGCAATGTGCAAAGCCAATGTCAGAAACCAACGCTTCCCCACCACACACCACTGATCCATCAGTGCTCAAGGGCAGAGGAGCAGTCAGGGCTGAACATATTAGTCCACAGTATTTTGTAGATGTCAAGACCCATCACACCTGTATATAAGTGAGAACAACTTTACGTAAGGCAAGGAATTATAAAATCAGCTAAGTATCTAGGCTAGCTAGATGTGACGGCTAGCACAGTGATGGCAATGGAAACACAGAATCACATAATCATTTAGGTTGTACACAACCTTTCAGATCATCAAGTCCAATCCCTAACCTAATACTGACAAGTTCACCACTAAACCATATCTGTAAGCTTGTCATCTACTAGTCTAGCCACCTCCAGGGGTGGCTACTCAACCACTTCCCTGGTGAGCCTGTTCCAATACTTGACAAAACTGAGGGGCAAGATATTCTTCCTAATATCTGTCTAAACCTCCCCTGGCACAGTGTGAGGCCATTGCTTCTTGTCCCATAATTTGTTACATGGGAGAAAAGACTAACACCCATCTCGCTACAACCTCCTTTCAGGTAATTGTAGACAGGTCTACCTCCAGCCTCTTCTCCAAGCTAAACAGGCTCAGTTCACTCAGCTGCTCCTCATCAGATTTGTGCTCTGGACCCTCCACCAGCTCCACTGCCCTTCTCTGGACATGGTCCAACACCTCAACAACTTTCTTGTAGTAAGGGGCCAAAATATGAACACAGGATTTGAGATGCAGCCTCAACAGCACTGAGCACAGGGGCACAATCACTTCCCAGATCCTGCTGGCCACACTGCTCCCGATACCAGCCAGGATGCTGTTGGCCGCCTTTGCCACCTGTGCACACTGCTTGATCATGCTCAGCCAGCTACTGACCAACACCACCAGGTCATTTTTGACCCAAGCAGCTTTCCAGCCACTCTTGCCTACTTGTGATCCAAATGCAGGACCCAAAACTTGGCCTTTTTGAAGCCTGTGCAACTGGCCTCAGCTCACTGATCCAGCCCATACAGGTCCCTCCGTAGTGCCTTCTGACCATCAAGCACATCAACACTCCTACCCAACTTTTTGTCATCTGCCAGCTTACTGAGGGTGCACTAGATCTCCCTATCCAGATCACTGGTAAAGTATTAAACAGAACTGGCCCCAACACTGAGCTCTGGGAAACACCACTTGTGACTGGCCACCAACTAGATTTAAATCCATTCACAGCAACTGTATGGGACTCGTCATTCAGCTATTTTTTCACCCAGCAGAGTACACCCATCTAAGCCATGAGCAGCCAGTATCTTCAGCAGAATACAGTGGGAAGCACTGTCAAAAGTTTAACTAAAGTCTGCGTAAACAGCATCCACAGTCTTTCCCTCATNCTGCTCCCGATACCAGCCAGGATGCTGTTGGCCGCCTTTGCCACCTGTGCACACTGCTTGATCATGCTCAGCCAGCTACTGACCAACACCACCAGGTCATTTTTGACCCAAGCAGCTTTCCAGCCACTCTTGCCTACTTGTGATCCAAATGCAGGACCCAAAACTTGGCCTTTTTGAAGCCTGTGCAACTGGCCTCAGCTCACTGATCCAGCCCATACAGGTCCCTCCGTAGTGCCTTCTGACCATCAAGCACATCAACACTCCTACCCAACTTTTTGTCATCTGCCAGCTTACTGAGGGTGCACTAGATCTCCCTATCCAGATCACTGGTAAAGTATTAAACAGAACTGGCCCCAACACTGAGCTCTGGGAAACACCACTTGTGACTGGCCACCAACTAGATTTAAATCCATTCACAGCAACTGTATGGGACTCGTCATTCAGCTATTTTTTCACCCAGCAGAGTACACCCATCTAAGCCATGAGCAGCCAGTATCTTCAGCAGAATACAGTGGGAAGCACTGTCAAAAGTTTAACTAAAGTCTGCGTAAACAGCATCCACAGTCTTTCCCTCATCCACTAAGGGGGTCATCTTGTCACAGGAGATCAGGCTGGTAAAGCAGGATCTGCCTTTCTTTAACTCATGCTGACTGGGCCCAATGTACTATTTGTCCTGTATGTGCCATATGATGGCACTCAAGATCTGCTCCATAACCTTCCCTGGNTACTTGTGATCCAAATGCAGGACCCAAAACTTGGCCTTTTTGAAGCCTGTGCAACTGGCCTCAGCTCACTGATCCAGCCCATACAGGTCCCTCCGTAGTGCCTTCTGACCATCAAGCACATCAACACTCCTACCCAACTTTTTGTCATCTGCCAGCTTACTGAGGGTGCACTAGATCTCCCTATCCAGATCACTGGTAAAGTATTAAACAGAACTGGCCCCAACACTGAGCTCTGGGAAACACCACTTGTGACTGGCCACCAACTAGATTTAAATCCATTCACAGCAACTGTATGGGACTCGTCATTCAGCTATTTTTTCACCCAGCAGAGTACACCCATCTAAGCCATGAGCAGCCAGTATCTTCAGCAGAATACAGTGGGAAGCACTGTCAAAAGTTTAACTAAAGTCTGCGTAAACAGCATCCACAGTCTTTCCCTCATCCACTAAGGGGGTCATCTTGTCACAGGAGATCAGGCTGGTAAAGCAGGATCTGCCTTTCTTTAACTCATGCTGACTGGGCCCAATGTACTATTTGTCCTGTATGTGCCATATGATGGCACTCAAGATCTGCTCCATAACCTTCCCTGGTACTGAGGTCAGGCTGACAGACCTATAGTTCCCCAGATACTCCTTCCAGCCCTTCTTGTAGACAAGCATCACATTTGCCAACCTCCAGTCAAATGGGACCTCCCCGGTTAGCCAGGACTGCTGATAAATGTTGGGAAGTGGCTTGATGACCACTTCCTTCATCTCCCTAAGTACACCTGGGTGGTTCCCATTTGGCTTCAAAGACTTGTGTGTGTCCAGGTGGTGTACCAGGTTGCTAACAAATTCTGCTTGGACTATGCGGTCTCCATTCTACTTCTCATCCTTGTCCTCTGCCTCTGGGGCTGGGTACCCAAAGAACAACTGATATTAATATGAAAGACTGAGGCTAAGCAGGCATTAAGTACCTCAGCCTTTTCCTCATACCTTGTCACTATGTTTACCCTTCCATTCATTAAAGGATGGAGATTCTCCTCAGTCCTTCATTTGTTGCAAATGTATTTATAGAAATGTCTTTTATTGCCCTTTACCTTAGTAGCCAGACTAAGTTCTAGCTGGGTTTTTCCCCTTCTAATTTTCTCCCTGCATAACGTCATGACATCTTTGCAGTTCTTCTGAGTTGACTCTTCTGATGTTCATAAACTCTTCTTTTTCTCCTGGATTTTGGCCAGAGCTCTTTGCTAAGCCAGGACAGCCATCTCACCTGCTGGCTTGTCTTATGGCACATGAGGGCAGCCTGCTCCTGAGCCTCTAAATTTTCATTCTTGAAGAATGTCCAGTCTTATTCCTATCTTTGACCATTAAGTACTAAAGCAACCCTTTTTGTTTAAGAGGTCAAGCTCTTTCTAACCTTTGCTACCACAACCTAGTTTCGTAACGCTTGGAGAAGGGAAAAAAAAATATCAGAGGCTCAGATGTTAGAGGGTTGTATGAGGACTACACATCCTGGGCCAGTCATCTACACAGTCTGAACCCTGGCTTCAGGCTGCAACTCCTCCCTCCCAGTTCTCAATGTTGTCCTCAGTCAGCACATGTACCACTGGGTAAGGAGACCTGGCTACAAGTGCTTTTTGCTTTACCTGGACACTCAGTCAACACATAAAGCCTCAAGTGATCACCTCTGTTTACCCTGTTGGCCAGAGATCATCAATCATAGAGATGAAAACAATAAATTGCCTGTATATTTATTTTCTTACACTAGTAGAACTAACTAAAGGCTAGCAGTAAATTCAGCACTGTTCAGAGCAACAGATGACAACAAGCTCTTCCTGAGGAAGCTCTCAGTCCAAATCAGGCAGTCCATCTCATTTTTCAGCAATTGCATAACTGTGATGAACTGTCCTATTTTACATTTAAGTCCAGCATTTGTCTAGCATAAAATTTTCCAGTCTACATGCCATATTTGGCTTAAATATGGATAAGAAACTAAACAGACAAGAAGTGCATTCCAAAAAGCATTCAGCTTTACAAATACTTGACTTCTGTGACTATGAAAAGTGGCATAAATAAGCCACTGCTCTGAGAACCCATGCAAAATATTTTAAATAACACTTAATTACCTCTGACCAGAAGTACAATCCAATCCTAGTTTTATCAGTAAACCTACCAAACACTCTTAGTTCATCAAGCTGTTTGGATTTGCAAGCTTTAACTATGCTGCCTCTGGAAGTAGGTAAAGTTGGGTATTTGGGGGAGGCCCTGTGCCCCCCAGCCTGTTTATTGTGAATAAGACTTGGGATCACTCTAAATGCAGCTCAGCCAGCAGTTATGCAGACCAGATGGTAGCTTCCTCTCCAGTGTTGTTATTATTTTCTCAGCTTCTGTTCTGATTTAAAAAGGGCGTGGATGCAACCCAAACCCACAAACACTGCAAACAAGGAAGCAATGTTCTGACAATCATTTCATTTTGAAGGCCTTCTTTAAACACCTACATAATGAAGCAGTTATCTTAATGCAATACCTGCTTTACATAAAAGAGAGTAAAAAGGGCACAGGACACAAACCCTCCAGCAGCTGCTTTCTGGTGTTGCAAGCCAACGGGTCAGCATCAGGCAAAATAAATTCAATTTATGTGATGGCAGCTTCTAGCAAAAGGCAAATACTTCCAGGAATAGGGAGGAGCAGAGCTTCCCCTTCACAGTGGGAAAAGTAAGCCTGACCCAGATGGTTGATGGGAAGTGAAATTCTGATGTGCAATTATCAGCAAATTCAGGAGCTTTTCAGCTGTTAAAAATGACTCAAATGGAGACATACTATTCCACTTAAAACAGGGCTCTTTATAGTGGCTCAAAATGGCTTTTGCACTGGACAACACCCTTCCTTTCAAAAAAGCCATTCAAATTTATTATGGGCTTATAAGAGGCATTCAAAAACTGTAACGTACCACAGGACTTCTGGAGAAGCTCTGAAATTGTTTGGAAGAGATTTTATCTGTCATTAAGAAAACCCTTAAAACTACCACCAATTATCTAGTTTCATCCTCTGGGTTTTACCTTTACTTGTGCTTTGACTTCTTGGAGCATAGCCAGAATGTCACATTTTGGTACTATTGCTGACAAGACTGATTGCAGTTTTTGCTGGTCCAGGTTTGAGACAAGCAGCTGATCCAAGCTAAAATGCATAGAAAAAATGTAAAAAGACAGCTTTATATTTCCAGACCATGTAGAGACACATTGAAGGTATACAATATAGTTTGCTTTATGGTGAACCATACCACCTCAATAACAGACAGAAATCTTGAAAGCAGCTAAGAAATGCTACATCCTGGAAGAACCGGAAGAGCTACAGAAGACAATTGAAGTGTAACTCTAAAAATCAGTCCCCATTCTGTTGCCCTCCTCCTTTCCCAATGGTTTTAGCAACAGACATTAACAAAAACAAGAAGGCAGCTACATCTGAGGACTGCTTCTAGCAGGACAACATGCTCATTTGTCACTGCACACTGTGTTGGCAGTCAACACTGAGCAACCTCCCTCCACAGAGGCTACTGTGCCAAATGTGGCCAAAACCTGACCAAAACCAGCTAGTGGGGACACAGAAAAGGAACCCAGCTCTAGCAGTGTAAAGCATTTCATTCTGTATTGAACTGTGGCAGCCACTAGAGAGCAAGAGCATGAAGGATGGCACCCCAAATTTTAAGTCAAAGAGGGGCCGGGGCCAAAGTTGAAATGCGCATTGGGGTGGACATGGGCCAGTGGGAAACCATTGCCTTGTGGGGATGAAAACAAAACAGCAGCAACAAAGAAAACACCAACCTGATGGACCAGCTGTTTTCTGAGCACTCCCCATCTGGAGAGCTGCCATGGGGTGCATCATCATCTGAGGCAGACCCCAGCACTCCTGTGCCACAGTCCTGAGAGTTTCTGGCACCCACTGCACTCAGCTCAGTGGGGCTACTGCGGGCTGGTGGGGCTGCATCATTCTGGGCAGGCATGCCAAGGGATCTGCGGGGTGTGATTTCCAGCTCCGTCTTGAAGCAGGCGGGTTGTTGTGGCCCCGACAAGCCCTCTCCACACAATTTGTCCAGGTCAGGCATGCTAAGAGCTCTCAGCTCCCGCAGCCTGGAGCGTGACAGGGGCAGCCGCCCCAGACCCCGGTTGCGGCGTGCCTGTGAGGCCGAAGTGGGAAAGGCAGCCACATCTGCCCCAGCACCACCTTCCTTGCTCCTCTGGGGTTTTCCTTCCCCCTTGCCACACTCTGCCACATGCACAAGTTCTGTGTTGGTGGGAGATTTGGCCACAGTGTTGGCTGGGCTTGGGCTGCCACCATAGGAGCTCAAGCTGCGCTGCAAAGCCCGCGGCATCTCAGCAGGGCTGGCTGTGGTGGCCATCCCACCACACGACCTCCTGGTGAGGGGGGATCTTGCAGCTGAGTGTATATCAATGGCCTTCACAATAGGCCGGTCAAAATTTGCCAGATTTTCAAAGGATTTGATCCTCTGTTTGACAGAGAAGGATGAGGTAGCTTCATGCGGCCAGTTCAGCTCATAGTAGTAGTAGTTCCTCCTGAAACTCCTCAACTTATCAGTGGCAGGGCAGCTCATGTCACTGGTGGAGGAGGATGTGCCATGGAGCCTCTGCATGCTTTTGGAGGTGTATGCCTGTTCCTTCCCATTGTGACCATCTGTTGGGTTGAGTTGGCCCATTTTTAACATCTCTGTCACCACCTGTGGGTATTTCTCCTCTGTAGCATAGCCCTGGGGTCCTTGTGCAGGACGAACTTCTGCAACACAGCAGTCCTCCCTTAAGTGACCCGATAACTGGGCTGGCATAGAGTAAGTCCTCGTTACAGGTTTTGATAACCCATAGAGATTTCTGTCTCCAGCGTTATCTGCTTTCAAGAAATACTGCATGGTCCCCATCTCCTCAGTCAGCCGAGGCATTTCTGCATTTGCCTCTTGTGTTTTCTCAATCAATGGTAGCTGTAAAAAGGATGCTGGTGAGGAAGAGGCAGAGGAAGAGGAGGAAGAGGAGGAGGAGGAAAGCTTCACCTCAATAAAAGAGCGCTGGATCTCCTGCCTGTCCAGTTGTTCCTGCTGAACCGAGGGGGACCTCAACAAAGAGCCTCCAGCAGATAGTCCTTCGTTTTGCAGATCTAATTGCCTAATGTCATCTGCACTATAGATGCTTTTAATAATGTTCAGGCCTGTTCCAGGGTTCTCAGTCTTCCCTTTCACATACTCAACTTTTGGTATCGCCTGAGGAGATGAAGTGGCTTTGGACTGACTGTCTCTGGCTCTGAAATCATCTACCTTAGCAACCTTACCCTGACATATTGCAGGCTGCATCAAAACTTGCTTTTCTTTTGACTTTTCCCATGTCTGCTGCAGACCTGTTAGCTCCCCACAACCACACTTCATTTCACCACTCACTGCTGGGCAGCCTATGCCATTCAGGATAGGCAGAACTGAATCTTCAGTAATTACCAGTGATGGTTTATTTTCCAGCTCTGATTTCAGAGTCCTTGATGCTGCTGAAATACTCTTGCCAGGATCTGGGTTTGTAGGTGAACTATGGGACAATGGTGTTTTCTTCCCCAGGAGCTTAGGAGACAGTTGTGGAGAAACAGAAATTCTTTTCTGATCAGCTCCACTGACTTTGGTATGATTAAGGCCAGAAGAATCTGAATTTACCTTTGCTTTGCTTTTGATAGTGAACCCTTTTAGCTTTGGTCCTGCTTTGGTCTTCTGGTTAATTAAAAGGGTGTCCATTATACTTTTCTGTGCCACTCCCTTAGACTCCTGACAGGATTTCTTTTGTGAGCATGGGCTGTGTGGTACTGCAGCTCCTTTGCAGTGATTTGTGCCTGAGCTTTGGACTTTTCCATTTGAAGTCCTTCCTGAAGTCATAGAGTTCATTTTCTCATTTTTCCCTGGCAAGTCATGAGTTGTGTTAGCCTTTGGATCTTTAGATCTAGTGGGAAAGGAAGACCTGAGGGATATTGCTCTTGATGATGACGCATTCACATGACTGCTGTCTTCTTTAGACAAGCTAGGCAAATGGTTGATTTCTTTCTTCACCAAGCAGTAACTAACAGGATGATTACAGTCATTAACCAGCATTTCGATTCCAGATTTGGATCTCTGTTCACCTCGATATCTTTCTTTCTCAAGCAAGTTTTTCTTTAAGCCACTGACATTCTGGGCAGAGCAAAAGTTCGTCTTTTTGCAGGGCAGAGACCCTTCCTCTTCAATGGATTCACAGCATTTTATATGTCCATTACTGTTCCCTAAATCTATCTGTTCTTCTGTACTTAAGGCACCATTGTTACAGAGAGAGTAAACTTCAGGATTACTAACTGAATTCTTTAGGATGTCTTTTTCTGGCAGGGAAACTGAGGAAGGAGAACACAAAGACGCAGAGGACACATCTGAATGCTGTGAAGGACATTGAGTGGGACCATCACAATCCTCCAAGCCTAGCTTGTTGATGCTTGTCTCCAAAGACTCACATACTGTGCAGCCCTCAGTCTGCAAAACTTTGCTGCTGTAAGGGTGCAGAGGGAAGACAGAAGACAAGCTTGCTGCAGATGCAAGATGCTGCTTCTGTGTGGGCTTTTGCAGCTCTTCGCTCATGCAACAGATCTCAATTTGCTCCTCATCTGACTCCACTACAGTACAGACTGCAGAGGCATTAGCAGAAGCACATGGCCCAAGCAACACCTCATTAGCACTATCAAAGTTTTCCGTGACAGACTCTGTGTCAGAGTGAGAATCTTCTGCAGCCCCATACATAGACTTTGGAAAAGGGTTGCTTCCCTTACCTTCCTGAGAGTTTGCTGCAGGCAACTCATCCTCATTTAAACTGCTAAAATTCCTAGAATAGTTATTTAAAGAATTTTTATTCACAGTAAAAAGTTTGCCTGTGTTAATGGAGTCCAACACAGATAGTCCCAAAACTCCTTGTGCATTAGTTTCACAACTCATGTTTTTTTCCAGCAGCTCTTCCTTGGCTGGTTGTGGCTTAGAACCAGGACAGCCTTCATCAGTCCCACAGCAGCACATCGTGGTATACTCATCTCGGAGGGGACTTTCTGCTCGTGATGGAGTGCACGAAGCCCTGCTCTGGGTAGCACCCATTTGGTTGAGCAAGTCATCGATATCAGTGACAGGCACAGCAGCACAGTCCTCAGCGCAGCTGCTTTTCATGGTACCTCTTTGCACATCTTTGCTAGTGACATCAGGTGGCACTGTTGCTCTCTCCATTGCACAGCTGCCACTAGCATTTTGCAAACCTACTCCTTCTCGCTTCCCAGCCCTCCGTTCTTCCTCAGTTGCAAAGATGCTGTTGACACTGGCCTGATTCTGACTGTCTACCCCTGGAGACAAGATGAGGTTTGTAAATCTGTTGACAGCTGCATCATGTTAAAAATAAAGACAAAAGAGAAGCAAAATCCTGTCAGATATAGGAAATGATATTCAAAACAAAACACCAGGTTTCATTACAAAAATAGACAAACATGTAGTCAGACGACATTTCCCTTTTGCTCTGCACTCCTCCTCTTCTGTAATGATGTTTACAATAACCCAAATTAATCATAACTCTGTGTGTTTGAGTAGCACGCAGGAGGGAGCAATCCATTTACCCAAGGTGAGTAGTCACGATCTATTCTGTGATTCTGTGATTCTGCGATTTAATTCTCATATTTTAAATTTCAGCAGTCAAGCAGCCAACTACCAAAGTGTCAGTGTGCAGTAAGTTAGGCTGAGCAGTACTTCTCATTACTTGTTTGATCTAAGATGTCTCCAACAGATTGCAGAGAGTACATAAAACAAACAGCAAACAAAGGTGAACAGATAACACAACGATTAGCTCTGCATAAATAACTTGACTCTGATCCTCTTGGCATTTCTGCAGGTATTTAATGTGACGTGCATGGGTGAGGTTATACATGGATTAAGCATATGGGCTTTTCAGGATTTCTGGTAAACATATTTCCTTGCTTCCAATGAGTTTAACCCACACTTGGGTGACACACTGAGATCCCTGTCACTGCTGCACTCTGACATGTTTCTGCTCACCCATTTCTCCAGCTCTTGAATTTTCAGCACTTCATCTTAAGCATCTGCTTGCACCTTTCTACACACATGCCCATTCAAGCTGCCTTCCAGAGGCCAGTTACTACCAGACTGCCCAGGAGGTTCATGGAGGAGGGGTCTGTTCACAGAGTCAACATCCTTTCCTGCTCATTCAAACACACCAGTACATCTCTCTAACCCTTGCACAAACCTGTGGGATTACCTACACCGCTTAATTTAGGTAAATGTTAAGAAGTGCAGATTCCTCCTGGAGACAATAAAAGCAAAGACATCTCCAGAGAGTAATCTGAAGCAGCAAAGTCAGGATCTGATGTTCTGCTCTGCTTCAGCATGCTGGATCACAAGGAAGAGACCTTCATCTCTGCCAGTGGGGCAGGGCAAGAGGAAATTAAAAACAGAAAAGCTGCCTGATAAAGCAGTGCCAGTGTGCACCTACCCCAATGCTATTAATTTGCAAAAGCCACAGCAATCTAGCAGTCTAAAAAAACCCAAGAACAGGACTCTGCCAAGCCAGGAATTCCTTAATGAACAACTGAAGCATCTGGAAGCACTTAAGGCTCCCAGGTATTAATAGGTACATGAAAAAGATCATAAGCTAAACCAAAGCAAAATATGATGTTCTTCCTGAATTTGAAAAGTATGCTTTTCTTTTTCAAACACTCATTTCCACACCACATAATTTGTATAGTCTGTGGGGATGCATATATTGCTGCAGCAAATAAATCAGCCCTCAGCAGAAACTAAGGAGGTATCAAATATTTCAGTTGAAACCTGAAAACATTTTATAAGAAGCATGCAAATAAACATTTTCATAAGATTCTGTTTTTCTTGGGTTTTCTGTTCCATCCTTCTGCATATTAGAGAATTCTGACACACAAAAGGGAAAGAAAGGAGGCTTTTATTATCTTATTGCCCACACATAAAACCACTACTTTGCTTCATGTCTAAGACAGCAGATGTTATTTTAAAGGGTCAATATATTTACTCAATAGACACAGTAGTAAAACAGGTTGTCAGGACAAGGGTTGCTGCTGAGTAAGCTCCAGACCCACATTAAATAACTCAGACCTCTGCAAATGCCAGCAGAAGGGACACAGTATAAAGCAGAGCTTTGAATGCTTCACAGAGGAGTAGGTTTGCTTCCCTCATGATGATGCTAGGAAGAAGGACTCTGAAGCCTGGTTTGGTATTGAAGTTCTTTGCCTAGACACAATATGCAGACACAATATACCCTTTATGATTTTCTCTGAATTGATGTAGGAAGCTGGGGCAGCAGTAGGTCAGGCCCAGTTGATTCAAGGGAATTTTCTTCACTAGTACTCAGAATAGTAGAAAGCAAAACTACTTTCTCACCTGATGCTGCTTTCTGGATCTCCAGGGTTACGGATGTGGGAAGACACTGCATAAGCAAGCAGATCTCCTCATAAGTCATCTTATTGACTGGGATACTGTTGATGGTGGTAATTTCATCTCCAACAGCCATCTTGCCCATTGATCCCTGATGCAAGAACAGAAACAAGGAAATTATAAACACACTTCAGAAGCCCCACCACAGAGGCAAAGATTGCAGGGAAGAAATTAATGGCTTATAAGCAGCAACCCTTTTTTCACATCACTGCAGATCACAGGTAGCACTGCTGTTAGTTTGCCAACACATACGCAAAGGGCAGACTGTGCTTTTGCCAGGAAAGGAACCAGTGATCAGTCTAGAACAGGAAGACCAAAAGAGCTGCTGGGTTCTCCAAGAGATCAGTACCAGGATGGAGGCCTCTTCATTTAAATGAATTGGGATGAATCAGCCCTTGTTTCTGCAGGACTGGAACATTGTCTAGCACTTTTGCATTTCCTGTATGAATGATACTGCTGATCAGAACCTCCCATTGGATCAATGGGACTCTCCTAAATAACTGAACTGGACAGAGATTGAGCTCTTAAGGTAAAAATGTAAGTATCTTTCCAAGCACTGTACAAAAGTCAGACAAAAATTCATGGACAGAACACAAATCCCCAGTTCTCACAGTCAAATTCAAACTGCCACGATATACCCCTCTTATCCCAGTGGCCGTGAACTAGATTAAAAATGCTACATCCAGCTTAGTATGGGAGAGTATCCTCCTTCCTCTTTCTGTACCTTTGCATCTATGTCAGCAATTCCACATCCAGTATGAGCCCAATATCCACACTAATATGTGGCTGCATGAGATGCAGAAGAGAAACATGTAACTGGTGCTGCCATTACTACCATGGTGCTTGGCAAACCTGGCCAGTACCTATGGTGTCCTGGTACCAAATATGTGTAACACAGGAATACACACATGTAAAATAATAAGCATTTTTACCATAAGGATTTACTTATTTTGTCTTTGTGTCTGGTAAAAAGAAAGGAAACAAAATAAGAGTATTCCCTCAAAACTGTGATTGTGAGTGGGTATCAGTCCAACTCAGTAGATCCACCTCTTGGCTTTGTTTTGAATCAGCCAAGGGTGCACTTCTGAATCAGAAAAGCTTAATTCAACAACAGTTTCAGAACAATATGGGATGAGATGTTTTGCCCAGTAGAGAAAAACATATCCCTTGCAATTACTCATCAAAAGATGCTTAATAATAGTATTAATAGTAATAACTCCTGCAAAGTGAAAGCAAATCACAACAAGCCAAGCCAAATTAAAAAATTACCATTTCTGCTGCTCCACCTGGCCGCAGCCCTGTGACAACAACCTTTAATGGCATGGCCTGGATTTCCAAATCCAGGCCGAACGACTCATGCTCATTGCGAACTAGAGTGACTATTTCACCCTGGCCCTGCCCAGTCCCGTTCGATGCTTCACACTTCTTGCCATGAGGGAGTGTCCTTGCAACAGGCTTGTTATAAGAGCCATATTCCTCCGTTCTCTGTCTCTGAAGGCTCCGGCACTCAGTGCTCATCATGCTTTTCACTCTCGTGACTGCTCTGTGCTCAAGTTTTGGAGATCTCTTAGATTCAAGCTGTGCTTCCCGGAGCTCCCTTAGACTCAGGCTGCCAAGACGGACCTCAGGCATACTTGAGTAATCAAACGCTATGATGGGGAAGAAAGGAGAGTCAATTTGCTCCAGCATGCTGTTTGCAGACTCCATGGTGTTGTTGAAGACAGCAGAAGATGTCTCTGTGCCACTGTATCTGGATGACTCAGTGTCCTGGCTCTCATAATCAATTTCTACAGATGAAGTCGCAATAACGATGCCAACGTCCTCCTGGTTCTTGGCCCTCTGGTTTCTTTGTGAGTGGGAACTTTCATCGTCATCACTAACATCACCATCATAGAAAACAACCCTTCTCTGTCGATGAAAGGGGCTGCGGGATGATTTGGGGCTATCACTGAGTATGCCAGGTCGGACAGACTCCATGTGCTTGTTGTGAAGGCTAGATGATCTCCCACTAGGTGGAGAAGACAGACCATTTGCTTTTGCCACTCCTGCTTCTCTAGCAGCTAGAGAAAAAAAAAAACCCAAAAGGTTTTACTGTAATTGCAATTGTAGATGATTACTAATACGATGCACCTTACTGCAGTGGAGTAGATGGGGCTCTGTTTGCAGGGGAAGCTTAACTTCTCCTTAAAATGCAAAAAGTAAGTTTTCCACATCCTCCCTCTAGCTATAATAAATGGCAAGAGGGACAACAAATACATCTGCAATTGATAGATAATTCCCAAAATCAGTTCAGGGTACATCTGGTTCTATTTTTACTTTATTTCTAAATTATGACTATGATCCAAAGAAGAAAGGGATGCAAATTTGCATGTGCATTTTACTTAAAACAACAGAATTTCTCTCTCATTTTGCTTAAATCTATGCTCATAATTGTCTGCATCAACTTAAAGAGAGTGAAAAATGCTTTCCTGAACAAAGACAAAAGCATACAACAATCAGTTTCAAATTAAAGACTAATAAACATGCAACCCCTTTCCACATCCTTCTTAGAAAGGACTGCATCTAATTTTCTGGAAAGTTTTTTTGTGTTGTTTTGTTTTGTGTTGTTTTGTTTTGTTGGGTTTTTTTTAATTGTAAAAATGCTTTTAAGCATTAAATAATTAATTTCCAGAGAAAAATAAGCTGCAGACAAGAGACATTGAGAAGCACAGGAAACAGAACAGATGTAATATCCTTTTACTTTGAAGTTAGATGCATGTCAGTAAGGAAATGTAAGATTCTTTCAGTCAATTACTATGGGGATAGAGACGTATGCAAAATATCTGATGTAAATTTAACATTTCATTGTTTTTACACTGCTCTATGTGACATTTTGAAATTGTGTGTTTGAGATAGTTACAAACACTTCCATTTAAATGTAATCAATCAGGTGTTCATCAGTCATTTACAAAAAAACCCTGCAGTGCTATCAAACTAGTTTTGGCCAAACCAATAGAGTAATTTTCATATAATCAGAGCAGCAATTTGGACAAATTTTCATGGAAATGGGCATTTACATTCATTATTGTAAACCCCTGCTATTTTCCACTATTTCATATGCTGCCAGGCATTTCTTACTAGCATAGGAAGCACTGCAAGCTCTCCTGTAAAGCAAACCAGTGCTCAGTGACAGTCCCCCTATTAGCCAAATGGCCAGACACATTCTTGTCACTTACTCAGGTTGCCAGGAAGAAGAGAGCCATCATCCAACAAACTGTTTCTGTTCTTCTGACGGAGCTGCTCTTCACCGCAGGAGCCAGCTACAGCATCAGAAAATGACAGCTGGCTTGTACCATCGTGCGAGAAGTACTGGGAAAGCTCTGACTCGGAGCTGACAGATCCCTGCTGAAAAGAAATGAGCCTGATGACCAGATGCCATCAATGCTTAAAGTCTCTGTCCGCATTCAAGCACCACGAACTCCAGTCACACTGTTGTGTCAATAAAGTTTAAAGTCAATTTTTTTAAAAAAGGACTTGTTGGTGCATTGAGAGATAAAATGTCAGACTTGGACAGCTGAAATGCTGCACAATAACATGTTTTTAGCCAGTATAATAAATTAAAAAATTATTCCAAATCTCTTAGAAAAAACAGAGACTTCTCCAAAGCAATGGTTATATAGAGAGACAAAGCGCTCTGCTTCCTGTCTGCAGGCTTAGGTCTCTCTTGCTATCTTATAACTCTCTGCCCAACAGAACACGGTTTACTTCAAGTTGGCAGGAGTTGGGAGCTCACAGTTTTCTCTGCCACGCTCTGCACATTGATTCCAAAGGCTACGGCCATACAGACAAGGAGAAGCTTGCTGCTATCATCATTAAAATGTATGACATTGGAAACAAACCCTTTTACAGAGCCTCTGCAACAAAGAAGGAGCATAAAGGTTTGGTTTTGAACTCCCTGATCAAGTGAATTTGAAGAAGACACTTTTTATTGCATCTAATTATTTTACCCGGCTTGCTGGCTCCAGGAAACGTTTCATAGTCCAGCTGAGGGGAGATGAGGTCTCTCCTTGTTTGGCCTTCACACTAGGAGATGGGCTTTTCTGTACAACTCCTGTTAAACACAGCTTAGTTAGATGCCAAAAACTAAAGATGTGGTCCATATATCCAAATAAGCTCCTCATTCACCTCTCCAAGCAGGGGGCTGCATTTAATCCCACTTATTATCTGAATAGCTTTCCTAAAATGAGATTTATCTAGCATTTTGCATGGTCACTCTGAAATCAGGCAAATCACTATCACCAAGACACATTATGCCAGCCAAGCCCAGAACAGAGCTATGAATAAGAGGTAAGCAGGAGATAGTCTCCTCCACCTGCTGGAGCATGCTGCTGACTAAGTGCAACTGTGAAAGGCAGTCTGTAGCCACTGGCAAGGTCTACTCCAAAAAAAGGTCTTAGTCAATGCAGATATAAAGAGGATAATCAGGAATTTAATATTTTTGTCTAAAAATCACCTTACTAGTCACCCTGCCATTCCCAAAAGTTTGCTTTCATCTGTCAGGTTTTAGGTAGTGCCAAGTTTGGAGTTCAACATCATCAGACAAATGCCAGAGCACACATTTTGACATGACCCTGACGACTAAGAGGAGTTAAAACATACAGTCTAGTATGCAATATCTGGACTTTTTCAACAGACACATCAATACCTTCTCCTTTTTTTTTTGGCCATCTACATGGGTAAGTGTACACAGATGGAGTTGATCCTCCTGCTGTTTTCTTACTGGGATATTCTACTTCCCAGTCATCCCGAAGAAAGATGGAGCAAACCCCTCTTGGCATGCCTCCTTTCACATCATGGCAGCCTAGTGAAACTCTAAGCAATTAACATGAGCTATAGAGTTGATCCATCTGAACTGGACATTTTTGCAATGGACAGAGTGATTACCACCTGCAAACTCTTGTGCTGTTTTGAGGGCCTTCAAAACATTGATGTTGGGAACCCAGGAGCATGTCCTTAAGCCTTACATTTACCTGGAAAAAGGATACATATTAGAAGAGAACACACTGCTACCTGTGACATGAGAGGAGCTGGTGTCCTTGCTCTCTCGGTGGGTAGTACGTGCGATTGTTTCATCCATCTCCTGCTCAGAAACCTAGAATCAAGTGGAAGACAGAGATCAAACTGGGTAGATGAAATGAAGATGAAAGTCTGACCACTTACCACTACAAGTGCATGATTCATTTAATATATACAGCTATTATTTAAGGTGCAGTAAAGGAGACCTAGTTGAGAGTTCCTAATTCCTGGTCTCCTGATTCAAATTCCCTCCACAACACTCTCCTGCAGAAACCAGGAGACAGAAACCTGCTGACTTCATGACGACCATACCCAAGTGCCTCATCACGCAAACAAATAAATCAGTACCAGACTTAAAGAAATAAAATGAGGCAATTACAGAACAATTTAAACTTGATTAAGAGCTGTACACTGATTTATTGAGAAAATAATAAAATACTGCTTTGTACTAGCATATACCAGCAACAGAAGATATTCTATGCCTAACCTATTGGAAGAATACCAGGCTCCCTTAAGTATTAGCTGTCCTTTTAATTTTCAATTTTTTTGCTTTTAAAAATAAAACCTAAATAAGTAACTGGCAATTAATATTTATCTGGTTTAGGAATAATATTGGTTTACCATATTTGCTAATTTTGTCCTGAATTACCACCATGCACTTGATTCTTATTGCTGGAAAAATCCACAGAATTTTATAACAGGAACAAATAGTCTGCAGGAGTACATATGTAAAAACAGAAAGCAACTTAATTCTGTCCAAATTTAGAATTCAGTATAAATACAGACTAGAAATTTGAATCTTTCTGAACCATGAAGATTTGAAAGAATCCTATGGAAACTCAGCAGTTTAAACATAGCTTATATGCCACATTCACTCAGAATAACAAGAAGAAAGAAAAAGTTGTGGCATTTCTCCTGGAAGTACATGAAAACACTGAAGTCAACATATTCAGCAGCAAACTGTACTGTGGATCTTTTGTGTCATAGAATGAGACATCAAGTACAAGAATGTCTAAACCAACATAAACTTTTGTAGAAATACATTCTTGGTTTTGGTCTGTGGCATGACCTTAGAGCAAACCAAAAGCCTCCAGGCTCCTGGAGAACAGGTAGGCCCTACAGGACACAGACCGTGCCCTGAGAGTACATGTCAGAACCTGTACACAAACCTTTTGGTTTGTCCCAGGAGTAAAACTAGGTGCTGGGCAGACTGCAGTATTTGTTTAAAGCTAACAAAAAATCCACACTTCTGCAAGCTCTGTCATTTCTGATTTTTAGCATCCTCTATATCCCAGGCAGATCAAAATGGAGAGGGATAAGCTAATTCGTAACTAAAGTCTGCTGGCTAGGATATTATTAAGACCTAATAAGACAAAACCAAAATACCCTGCACACTTCCTTAGATCCCTTAGTGCCATCAGAAAAAGGGTGATAGTGACATAATGATAAATAAGGGTCTACATATGGACACTTCTTCAGACATCCACGTATGAGGGACTGTGGATTCAATACAGCTGGGGAAGGCGGGGAGGGATGCTTTATGGTCTCTCCAGCTCAAACTTTAGCTTTTCTTAGCATTTCTTGGCAAAGGACTTGTCATTTTAAATATCACTTATGGAAAGCTGTAATAGAAGTCACTTAATAGTTTCCCTGTGTTACTGGTTAATAGCAAGCAATTACCTTAACTCAGTCCATCATCTCAGCAGATACCTGGTTAGGTCACTCACTGGCTTTCAAGCCACCACCACAGCAAGATGAAGGATGGAGTAGAGAAGGCAGGCTCTACTTTATGGAGTCTTTATTTCATGCTACTTACAGACTCTCAAAAAAAGTCTACATGCTTTAATAATGTAATCAAATTGAACTATCGTGCTGGTTCAGCACAGCATACAGACTACCTAGAAATACTGTTATCTTAGGCTATAGCCCAACTCTTACCATTTCCATGCTTACCTTTAACTAACAGAACCACAGTCTCTTTGTTTTTAGTAGCACAAAGCCTTGCAGTAATGATGATAAACTCTAGGCAGTAGACCCCTATTTGTCTATTGTTTATATATTTGCTTTAGCAAAAAATACATAATTTATTATAAAATAAGAAACCTGAGTTCTCCTAGATATGGATTTATTAAGGTTTCCATTTGTAGCTATGAGTTCATAAGTCAGAGCTCTCTGGACCCACTAATGCAAATATTTTTACAGCTTCATTCCTACTTAAACAGGAAGGTTTAGTATACTCATGAAATTCTTTGAATTATTGAAATAAAAGAAGTTGTTATTCCCTACAGCTTAGTTAAAAGGCTTTTATCTTCTACCACCAATTTTTAAAAACAGCTTGAAAATACTCAGTTGGTAAACATAGCCTTACTTCCAAATTGCCCTTGCACAGATTCCACAGTAGCAGTACATTGCAGATTCTGATGTTTTAATTCCTGAAGGAAAATTTTGATCTTTGACAGATTTTACTTTTTTTTTGGGAAAACAGTGTTCCTACTACTTTATTATAGTTTATCAGTTAATCTGTTGATATTTATACTTCTGACCCTAAATTACATTCTATACAAAGAAAAATTAGTTGCAAAGTAACTTTAGGGAGGAAGAGGACTTGTGCCATATTGGTGTTGCTTCTTGGTCCAAGTACCAAGAAAGATGGGAACACTTCACTCAAGCAGTTCCAGGAAAATTGCATTTGATGAGTGCATGACTAAGTGAAAAGCTAAAGGGACAGTCCAGCATTGCTACAACTTACAAAACTGGAAGGAATCATTACAATCCTGACTTCTTGTACACACACACTACACAGAGAAATATCCAATGGTCTTCATCTGCTGCCTTCCCTAAAGTAAGGCTCAAATTACAGTGCAAGCTGAAAACAACCCAGATACATATTTTCCTCACCTTTGGGTTAGGATGCCGACTAATGATAAGGCTGACTGGACCTGGACCACATTCACTCAGAATGGCATAAGCTTCACTTAAAGCTGCATGACGCAGACTCACTGAATCTGCCTCTAGGATCTGGTCACCCCGACTGCAAAGAGACATAAAGCAAGTTAAACACAATCACCTTTTACAGAAATATTTGTGCTTTCAACTGATGGTCAAGCTCTTTCAAAGATACAAATGTTTAGAAAAGATCCGATTTGCAAGGAAGTCAGTCTTGCTCCCAGTGATGTGAATGCTTTCAGTTCTGTTGACTTCATGAGGGAGGTCCAGAGATCCCCTCTGCACTTACTGTCAGTGCTATAAACTGACAGTATTGCAGTTTATAGCAAAACTAGTTGCATTTGGACTAGGGTGAAAGCAAACTTCAATTCCAAATCTACATCCAGATATTGTTGAGGACAGAAGAGGAGAAATTAGATTCAGATGGGCTGTTCCTTCTGATCGTATTGAATTACTTGACACAAACACTGATAAGGAATTCATTATTTAGATATGACTTTATGAAAAAACTCCAGGGAAAAATTGAGCATGATAAGCTTGTATTTGCTTCAAATTAACATAGAGAACCCATTAAAAAAGAAAAAAACCCAAAATCCTAACCCACTTCTGAGAGGAAATCATAGGTTGTTTAGTTTCGTTTTCCCAATTTCTTAACTCATGCTCACAGTGCTCAGACATCCGGAACTATTAAAAAGAAAATATCATCAACTAGGGATAACATTAAAGCTTTCTCCATAATTACTAAAGCGTTTGCTTTAAGTACATACTCCCAAACAATCTACTACTGCTGATCTACACTGGTCCACTTGTGACAACGGAGATGAGTTTGCTCTCTGAGCCCACACAGTAAAGACAAAATGGCAATTGCATAGGACAGCCTTCAGTAACCTGGACTTCTGGCGCAGGCTCAAGAAAACAGAGAATGACCTATCAGTTGTGTAATCATGCTGCTGCTCTGCCCTGTGTTTTAGATTTACATAGCTATTTGAAACTACACAAATGGAGTTGCTTACATAGCTGTGTGATTGAGAGGAGAAGCTCAGATACAGAGGAGCTGGATCCAAACCCCCTTCTGGTATTGCAAAGCCAGTATTTAATTCACAAAGTTCTCCAAAAATCAAAACCATCACGTTAGTTTTCACTTATGGAACCATAAACCACTGATGGCACAACAGAAGCAATGTCTCAAAGAGGCAAGCTAGAAATCTGGGAAACATGCCCACTTAAACCTAATAAACAATACAGCAGTTACATACAGACACAACCCACACTGCAATCTTTTCCAAAGAGGCTTACAAGAAAGCAAGTTAGCATTAAATACTGTCCCCTTATAGACATGTCTATATGGTAGGAACTTCCAAGGGTTTTGGCAGGGATGCCACCATAAAATTATCTTCTTCCCTTATTCCAAAAAATCAAATTGCTCTATCATAGTTCTGGTGAGCAAGGAAACAGAAGGCACTCTACCTTTGTGAAAGCAAAGCATTTTCTCAGTCTGTCTGCACCGGTGCTCACACCACACAATTCAGTGTGGATCATACAGATACGGTAAGTTTTCAGTGCAGCTTCCCCTCCTGAGCAATGCTCCAAGTACTCACCAACATTTAGGCAGTAAGGCAGAAAGGTGGAAGATTTCCTCCAATGGTTTTTAAAAATGAGGCAAATAACTTTCTGTCACTTAATCCAAAGCAAAGCACATGGGAACCCTAGGAATGACTGCCCCCCCCCNAATTAAAAAAAAAAACCAACCCAAACCTTAATGATTGTGCTGCTTCTAGCACACAGAATAATGTTTCCAGGGTGTTTCATATCACTTTGGAATGTTTTTATTTAAATGTTTTCTTTTTGGTGAACTTCTAAGTATAAATTCTCTCCCTGTTACACTAACCAATAGGTGAAAACAAAGTCCCAATCAATTTTATTGTAAAAGTATTCCAGCATGTTTCTCCTTTAACTAACCTTAATCTGCCATCCATTTTAGCCACTGATCCCGGGGCCAGGCTGTGAATGTATATCCCTGGAGAACTGTTTTCCAGAGTGAGACAACAGGCACCAATGCCCAGCCCAACCCCTGGCTCTGCAAAAAAACAAAAAATACAAAGAAAAGTAGATTGTAATCACACAGGATACACAAGTGTTTGTGTTCCCACATCTCATCTGAGACCAAGACCCTGTACTGTTTCAGAGTTGGCCTTAGGTGCAGTCAGTCAGGAAGCCAAGACCAACAGTGGAAATCAGGATTGAAAACATCTGATCCTGGCTTTTTTTCTGAGATCCACCACTGAGAGGATTAGCTCCACTCCCAGCAAATTTTCTGTGTGCTGTGGGAACTGCCTGAAAATGTCACATGAAGTCTGATCTGGTCCAAGGCACAAAGGAGTTCAAGGCAGCAATCCAATAAAGATGTCACTTAAAATTACTGCAGAAAACATGAGAACAGAAGATGTTGCCAACTGTACTGCTCTCTTTTGTTAAATATCCTCATGGCATTCCTCAGCAGAGTCATATAGAAAGGTGAGGCATTGGGTTCAATGATTACTTCTGTCCACATTCACCTTGGCTTTCCCTCAGGTAACAGCATTACTGAAGTAGAAATTCCCTCTCCAATTTTTTTAATCTGACTTTTAAAATCAGCATATGTTAAATCTTTAAAATAGGCATACTTGTTCCGCCACATATAGCATATTGATCTAAATTTATTTTGTGAAGTTATTGATAACAAAAGCAACCATCAGGCTGGAGCTCAAACAGCTCATCTGGGAAATTTTGAGAACCCTGCATAGTTTTGCCTTCCCCAGAGCTGCTCCTTACAAGAAGACCATGGGTGTCTGGGCTGTAGACAGGCTGATTCACATTTTCCCTGGTATATCACAGCCTCCCACTTTCAGTAGTACAGACACTGACTGCTACCCATAAGAGCCTCCTGACTGTGGAGCAGTAAAATGTGGAACAGGGAACTCTTTAGAGGTTTTTCTCCCTCATCTCATGGTTTAAGATCAGATGGACATGGGGAGGTGCTCTGGATATTACAGCCATCAGCCTAAAACTCCCCTAAAAAGCAGAGATTCTGTTCTCCAAGCCCATTCTAACAGACCCTCACCTTTATGGAGTGTCACATCCATAACGATCCTGTCCTTTGGGCCAGGTCCTTTGCGGTTGGAGGAGGAACCGTCCACCTCATCAGAGACAGGAAGCGGTGCCCCACCGCTGGCACTGGAGCTGGGGGAGCTCGAGCGGCTCAGCAAGGTGGGAGTCACACAGGGTGTGAGGCTTGGGCTACGCAGCCGTGTACGCACAGTCAGAGTCACTACTCCCTTCTTGAGTTGCTGGAGAGACAGCAGAGAACAACAGAGAACTCCAATAAGTGACACAATACACCAACTTTTGCCAATAAACCTGCATACACTAATTTATGGCAGCAAAACAATATAAAGACAAAGGTACGAAACTGCACTGAACAAATGGGAGCATGAATCTTTACTGTACTACANTAAATGAGATAGGCGGGTCAGCCTACAGCAATCCTGCCAGACAGACACTAAGGGCAGAAAAGCACTGCTGAAGCCATGGGCACAGTCAGCTGTAAGAACATCTCCCCCAGCTCATTTTAAATAGAGTTTCAGGTGACTGAGCTTTGAGCAGAGCTCTACAAATTTCTTCCCAGTCTGTGGTCTCATGCTGAAGCTCTTCTTGCCACTCCTCTTTCCCAAAGGGTGCTATTAGGTTCAGCTTTCTGTATAGAGAATTAAAAAAAAAAACCAACCCAAACCTTAATGATTGTGCTGCTTCTAGCACACAGAATAATGTTTCCAGGGTGTTTCATATCACTTTGGAATGTTTTTATTTAAATGTTTTCTTTTTGGTGAACTTCTAAGTATAAATTCTCTCCCTGTTACACTAACCAATAGGTGAAAACAAAGTCCCAATCAATTTTATTGTAAAAGTATTCCAGCATGTTTCTCCTTTAACTAACCTTAATCTGCCATCCATTTTAGCCACTGATCCCGGGGCCAGGCTGTGAATGTATATCCCTGGAGAACTGTTTTCCAGAGTGAGACAACAGGCACCAATGCCCAGCCCAACCCCTGGCTCTGCAAAAAAACAAAAAATACAAAGAAAAGTAGATTGTAATCACACAGGATACACAAGTGTTTGTGTTCCCACATCTCATCTGAGACCAAGACCCTGTACTGTTTCAGAGTTGGCCTTAGGTGCAGTCAGTCAGGAAGCCAAGACCAACAGTGGAAATCAGGATTGAAAACATCTGATCCTGGCTTTTTTTCTGAGATCCACCACTGAGAGGATTAGCTCCACTCCCAGCAAATTTTCTGTGTGCTGTGGGAACTGCCTGAAAATGTCACATGAAGTCTGATCTGGTCCAAGGCACAAAGGAGTTCAAGGCAGCAATCCAATAAAGATGTCACTTAAAATTACTGCAGAAAACATGAGAACAGAAGATGTTGCCAACTGTACTGCTCTCTTTTGTTAAATATCCTCATGGCATTCCTCAGCAGAGTCATATAGAAAGGTGAGGCATTGGGTTCAATGATTACTTCTGTCCACATTCACCTTGGCTTTCCCTCAGGTAACAGCATTACTGAAGTAGAAATTCCCTCTCCAATTTTTTTAATCTGACTTTTAAAATCAGCATATGTTAAATCTTTAAAATAGGCATACTTGTTCCGCCACATATAGCATATTGATCTAAATTTATTTTGTGAAGTTATTGATAACAAAAGCAACCATCAGGCTGGAGCTCAAACAGCTCATCTGGGAAATTTTGAGAACCCTGCATAGTTTTGCCTTCCCCAGAGCTGCTCCTTACAAGAAGACCATGGGTGTCTGGGCTGTAGACAGGCTGATTCACATTTTCCCTGGTATATCACAGCCTCCCACTTTCAGTAGTACAGACACTGACTGCTACCCATAAGAGCCTCCTGACTGTGGAGCAGTAAAATGTGGAACAGGGAACTCTTTAGAGGTTTTTCTCCCTCATCTCATGGTTTAAGATCAGATGGACATGGGGAGGTGCTCTGGATATTACAGCCATCAGCCTAAAACTCCCCTAAAAAGCAGAGATTCTGTTCTCCAAGCCCATTCTAACAGACCCTCACCTTTATGGAGTGTCACATCCATAACGATCCTGTCCTTTGGGCCAGGTCCTTTGCGGTTGGAGGAGGAACCGTCCACCTCATCAGAGACAGGAAGCGGTGCCCCACCGCTGGCACTGGAGCTGGGGGAGCTCGAGCGGCTCAGCAAGGTGGGAGTCACACAGGGTGTGAGGCTTGGGCTACGCAGCCGTGTACGCACAGTCAGAGTCACTACTCCCTTCTTGAGTTGCTGGAGAGACAGCAGAGAACAACAGAGAACTCCAATAAGTGACACAATACACCAACTTTTGCCAATAAACCTGCATACACTAATTTATGGCAGCAAAACAATATAAAGACAAAGGTACGAAACTGCACTGAACAAATGGGAGCATGAATCTTTACTGTACTACAGCCTTATTACCTTGAACCTCTGAATGGCCTCCTGATGAGTCAGTCCTTGTAGAGATTCTCCATTAACCTCTAGAATTTCATCTCCTGGTAATTAGATACAAAAAATGAAGTCAACAAAATATAGGCTACAGAGATGTAATAAACTTTTCCTGTACATAAGGTGATACGGTACTATGAGGATTCCAGTTAATTGCTCAGTAAAAATCCTTTTACTGTTCTCAGTTTATTTTCACTCGTCCTAATGCCTTCACAAGTTAATAGTGATGAGTTAGCAGAGTAAAGACCATTCTTCAGCAGAGATTCTTAACTTGGCTTTCTCATACTAACAAACAAGCTGAAAACACTACAGATTTTAATTAAAGTATGAAAACAGACACTCATAAGATGAAGTCCAAAGGGAATATAAAAATCCCTTTCTTTTGTGAGCATCAACAGGAGAAATGAGAATGTAAGTGAAAGACTACAGCACATTACTCCAAAGCCTGTTCAGAGACAACTAACCTTGCATCCATGTACAGAAAGCAAATACAACCTCTTACTAAACGTCTGTGGGTGGAGAAGTAAGTAGTCCACATACTATGACAACAAATGCCTTCTCTTATAAACAAACATATCCCATCACCTTTCTACCTGCTTCCATGCTCTGGATCTTATTACATACATCCAGCTGTGTTGATCTACTTTCATTTTATTGAAAGGAAGATAAGCATAATCCAGATCACTTTCTGCAATTTTACTTGCATCTGTGGAAATTCAGATGGAGTTATGTCATTAGGCAAGTCTACCCTTCCTGTCCTTTCCTAGCTCCAGTGGAAAAAAAAAAACCAAACCCCAAAACAGTATATAAACACTGAATAGCCTGCAAAGGCTTGTTTGGTTTATGGACAGTTGCTACTTACTGGCTTCCCATGGCAAGTGCACAACCTATGCTGCAGAAATGTGAACTTCCCTCTGGCAGCAAGCGTCAAAGTTGGCACCAAAAGCAGCCTCAAATACAATAAGTGCGATGAGATGTAAAGAGGGGAATGCTGATTATGAGGAGGGAAGTAACACAGGAGTAGCTTTCTAAGGTTGAGAAGTAGCACAGCTCCTGCAGAAGAGCTGTAAACCACCGCTCTAAACTCATAGTCACTTTGTACTTTCAACACTAAGAGCCTTGTCTGGCACAGAAGCACTTGGACTGGGGTACAAACATACACAGAGCAGGCTGTACATCTAGCTCAGAGACCAAGACTGGAAAAGGAGTAATAAAATGAGGATACATCTGCTTCTCTAACCAGCTGGGTGATTTTACTGCCAATCTCATCCTTCATGTCTTCTTTTTTTTGGTTATGACATCTACTTGATGATTCATGTCAAAATCACGGCAAGAGGCTCAGAGAGCACAAGGGCCCAAAGCAGCTTCTCCCAAGCGCATCCCTCTGTATAGCCCATTCTTGGATCAGCATCTTTAAGCCAGACATTGGTTAGGAAGATATATTTCACTGCTATTAGTGAACCTCTCCAACTGAAGAAATGCAGCTTACACTTTGGCAAACAGAAGTTCACTGAAAAGGAAGTGGAAAAAAAACCCCAAACCTTTATGCTTTAGCTTCCCCTTCTCAACATGCAATATAATTAAATAAACTGCTATGATCAATCTTCCCCAGGATGGACAAACAAGGCATGTTACATCCTCTAGAGCCTGATGGACAGTTGCCTAAATAATTTTTCTGCTGGACTGGAATAATATCCTACTGTGGTCCTTTATATGTGATTGGATTCTCTCTAGTATACCTTCTTTAAGCCTTCCATCAGCAGCCGCTGCTCCATTGGGAAATATAGTCTTCACGAAAATCCCCATGCGTCCACGAGCAGAATCCTGACCTCCCACAATGCTGAATCCAAGGCCCTACAGAAAAAGGATGGGAAGACACAGAGCTGGCAGCTTACTCTATTTAATGACCTATGTTAGAAAGACTGCTGATAACATATAAGGCAAAAGTAAGATCAAAACCCAACAGCTGCTGATGAATTGCACTGCCACCTTACCTCTGCTTGCACTCCCTGATTTACCTTCACCCTAATATCAAGACACTTATCAGCCCAAAAAGCAGAAGTAGGTACCTTAAGGCCAAAGACAAAAATGCTACTTTGAGGTTTATTTTTTTAAACACTGGGTCAATGGTTTTATGTTATCCTATTCCCATATTAAAAACTGTAATAAACTGATCTTTTAATTGACAGAGAGTAGACTCCCACCCCTTGAGATCTATATCCAGGAGTAACTGTGGTTTTCTCTGCTGTCACAGATCCTGCATTTTCTCAGGAAAAAAAAAAGCTTAAGATCGTGACATAAGGTCTGTGCTGTAATGTCAGGAATGTTGCTGGAAGGAGGGCTGGTGTGAGGGGGGCACTATGTACATGTACATGTACATTTGTAATTATTCTGAAGATATGCACCACATTGTATTTAAATAAGTCCACTTCCCAGGGCTCCATCTGTTAGCTCTTGCCCCTGCGCTGTCCCAGCTAAATCACCTCCTCAATGCATTCCCACCATATTTCTCCTCTTGTCACTGCTGTACACATATTTTATAGAATAAAGAGGAAAAGTCACCAACCAGCTAGAGAAGGGAAGTGGAAAACCGCTGTGCTTCAGTGATCTGAAGCAACGGTATTATTAGCACCTCAGGCAGTGCTCTATAGCTGATGGATGCTGCCAGGTCAGGCGCTAACACTGTGTTTACAACCCAGTACAACAATCAGCATTTTTTTTTTTACTCCATGAATATAAAGTAGACTACCATTGTTATGAGCTTCTAGTAACTTGCTAAGGCATTACTGATTTCTAGAAATAAAGGACCCTAGCCTTCTCATGCAACACAAAATAATTAACTGTTTACTGGTAAATTGTAAACAGCAAAGCATCCCATGGAAAACACAAGGCTCCTGGCATGGACACAGCAGTCCTGCCCAGGACCCTGTGGAGTGGATTGGGAAAAATATGGCTGCAAAGGACAGTGATTCCAATGTTAGCCCACCTTCCTAGAGAAGCATTGCCACTTGAGGCACACACTTGGCTCTCAACCACCAACACAGTGACTCTACAGAAATACTTTCCAAGTCCCAGGTCCACATAAAGTTAATAAAGCAAATGCTACTGTATAAATTGTACACAGTGCAATCCCTAGCATAGCCAACTGCTCACAAAGTGGGTGGAAGGGACCTAAACCAGCAATTGTTTGAGGTCTTTCAAGATCACTAGAGTCTTCATGCTCCTAACTGCTTCTTAATGTCTTGGAGCTAACTGCAGAAATGCAGGAGAGGGTCATTTATCCTACATGGAGAAACAAACTCTTACAAGAAAAATGGAGTAAAAAAAAAAAGTAAGTGAAAAATGAAGAAATATTTGCTTGGAAATGTCACTAAAGACAGCCTCAATACACTAGTATTGGATTAGGGAAAACAATATATACCTAGGTTAATGCTTGTTTATTTTTATTTAAGGTTCAACCAGCTGGTATCTAGCAAATGTGCAAATACATTACTGGTGGGTGAAAAGAGGACAATTTGACCCACAGAATTCAGTGCTCTCAAACAGGCAATCAACCAGGAACCCATCTTTTGGTTTAACATATAATTTGCAGTGATTTTTTTTAATGTATCCAGATTCCACAGAGATACAACAGGTTTGTCCATAATATGCATGCAAACAGGTACTCTTCAGCAGCTGCATCAAATTACAATCAACATACGTATTTATAGAATCATTATTAATATTTGATATCTTAGTAGTGATCAGATGCACCAAATCAGAATGAAAGTCATCACACATCAAATATGTGATACAAACAACACTTCCACTGGATTTCACAACTGTAACTTTGGCATCCACACATGAAAATGGGATTTATCATTATTGTTGTTGTTGTTATTGTTATTATTATTATCTACCTTGAGAGATGCCAGAAGTCCTAGGTGTGGAAGACAAGTCTTAAATGTCAGTTCTTGCCATGTGTAAGCAACAACCTACATGCAGAAATCCTCACCTTGCCTTGTCCTTTCATCAGGACGATGTTGGAAATGATCGATGGCTGGGTCAGTCTCCATGGAGATTCCACTTGGGCAGCACTGAAGGAACGGGTGGATTTCTTCACGATATGGTAGTCCTAACAAATAAACAAGGGAAGTTGCTCTGACTGCTTGGCACAGACATTGGGATGTCATACTGGGAAAACTGCATATGTCAGGGAAGAGGGAGGGAGGATCTTACAGATATTCAGAAAAATGTTCAAAGGATTAAATCCTAGCTGTTACAGTCAAAGTGAATCTTGCTACAGTAATTTTCCCGCATTTTGCACAGTAGGGTCATTTTGTAATGTATCAGACACAGTTTAAATTGAAAAGATTAAGAGTAGCTTCATGATATACTGAGGTCCTTATCTGCTAAAAAGAGAAAAGCCTACAACATCAAGTCATTAAATTAAAGAGAAGCAGGATTTTGTTGTTTAAGTCATCAGATCTCTAGAACTGCATGTCATACATTCAGTTTTGGGGCTTCCTGGGCACACCAAAAAGTATTCCCCTACACCAACTGCAGAGTAAGCAGGTCCTTTGAAGTTGGTCAAGCATTTCCATTTTGGTGTCCAGGGATGGTTTAAACCCCCAAGACGTACTTATGTGACCTCTTTTCACTACTCTCACTTCTACAAGCTCCACACAGATCTCAAAGGACTGAGCACAGCAAGGTACAAGGAGCCAGCCCTGCTGTTCCACCCACCTGCCTTGCTCCCACTGACTCCAGCTGTTGGGGCAGAGAGTGCTTTCTTCCACCTCGGGAATATTTCACTGCTATTTCATAACTCGATTCACCGTTTTCCACTGTCAGCTCATCGTCTTCTCCCACGGACTCCAAGCGAGATCCAGCACCTAGGGAAAACCACAGAAACACATCCCACAAACATTTCAGGGCTGCTTTATCCTCTTGACAACCCACAGTAATCACCTCCTCCAAATCCCAACTTAAAACAGTGCCTTAAAGCAACACTGTGCAGTTCCCAACTGGGTAGTGAGAAGTTAGTTTTGATCACCCTCAGCTAAAAACTTTTCCTGCTGTCACAAGTTTCCTACTATCTTCCAGTGATGATAAACTCCTCAGCGCTGTCACTTGTGGTAGTAAGGAAAAGCAGAACATAATTGAGCCAGTAGCACACAGACAGAGAAGAAAATTCAGCTGTTCTCACCCAGTGGCACTTGCAAGTGCACTAAGCTCTCAAGCTTCATTTATTTAAAATTAAAAGAGCTGACACTGTAGCAGTATTCATTTCTGGAGGTGTCATGTCACTTTGAGGGAAATTTTCTGGAATGGAAAAAGGAAAAATGTGCCAAATAAATGCTATTTTCTATGCTTCTGGCAGCAACCCTAGTTGTCTTAAAGAGAAGAGTGCAGAGTTCACATAAGAAACAGAATTCTTTGTCTTGAAGTACATCCTGTAATTAGCTACAGCTACCTCACTCCTCACAACAGGGCTCCTCCAATTCTCATTTTCTCTGAGGTCCCCACAGGACCCCCAGTCACAGCAGTTCCTGCACATTTATCCTTGCCATTTCACCACCATGCAGGGAAGGGCCATTAACCCCTATTTTACAGATGAATACCCAAGACACAGACAGGCCAAATTCATGCAAGCTCCATTTAATGATGTGGTTTTAAGATTACTTTAAACCAATATTAAGTTGGAGCTGCCACAGAAAGGGACAGCTCTGCTTTCCCTTCATCTTTCCTGCCCTGTCCTTACCCTGGGGCCAGGGCTCACTACTTCTGTGTTGAGGTAGACGCAGAGGAAACTTTCCCAGAAGAGCCTCAGTCCTGTTTTCTGCCACATCCTCCTCACACCATGGCTCTGCAGGCACCACTGCCAGAGCCAGGGAGGGATGGAGCACAGAACTGGGACAGTTGTTTATTTCAATCAGCATTAAAGCAATTCTGCCACCACAATCATAGGCAAAATTTGTACCCACTGCCCAGAGTGCAATTCAAACCTGATCCTTGCTTTGGGGTATGAAATTACCTCTGGTTTTAAAGCTCTCCTTCCCTGAGCACACAGGGCACTGCTGTTGCACACAGCCAGGACAGCTATCCTGGCATTTACTTCACTCCCCAAATCTCCTACCTACAACTAACCCTTTTCTATCAGCTCTCCCTCTCTTCTTTTAGGAGAATAGTTATATTTCTGTGTTTTCTGCCCATCTCTGAATGCAGCTTCTCTTCCTGTGCTTTGTCCAGGCTTGTAACCAGGCTTGTGGATGCTCCAGGTTCACCCACAGCCCTAGTGATATATCAACACACAGCCACAGGCACTACAGGCACAAAGGGTCCGTGGAGCATGCAAAAATACAGAAATTACAGTAAACATAGAAAGGAGACCCGTAGAGTGTTAGGGATGAGAATGATCAGGTTCTGCACACACCTGGGGACAAAGCAACAAAATCTTTGGGGAGTATTCTCCATAACAGGTATTTGGTATTAAAGCACACTGAAATATATAGGTAATGCAAATATTTAAGAGAGAGTGCAAGAGAAGAGAAAGAACAATAACAACACAAAAACCCAAGACAAAACTAACAAAAAAGAAGCTTCAAAATTTTGCTTAATCTTTCTGTCGATACAATAGTTCAACTCAGGACATCAAATGCAAACAATTTACAGCTGGGATTTTTCTTCCAAATTAAATTAATATGACCTCCAAAGGAAAGAAAACCTATTTCCCTTCTAGAAAGCTAAAATAAATATACAACATAAAAATCCTTCTATTGCTATCTTTTATCCAAGTAGTTTTACCTTGGGATCGACTTCTGTATTTCAATATGCCACTTCCTATAGTAGGACTCTGGTTGTTTCCTTTGGACAGTTCTGCACAAGCTGGATCTTGAGACTTCTCAGTCTCCATCACCTAGAAAAGTTTAAAAAAACAAGCAACCACAACTTACTTACTCATAAACCAGAGACATTGATGGAATTCCTCTCATTTTTACTAAGGACAAAAATTCCACTGGATATCAATATTTTTTTTCCAAAACATGTCATTGTATTAAGCCAGCACACACTTCTGTAATTAATTTTCAGCAATGTCTTCGGACATTACTGCAGATCTTACCGATGTGTACACCTGTACCTCAATATGGCCATGGATCCTCTGCAGGGAATCACACTAATACACCCGGAGTGCCTCTGTCATCCCCAGTACCTCATTCATCTGCTTCCACATTCAATTTAACAATTTTAACCTAGATTTTACTGTGGTTTGTTCAGCTCAGCAAGCTTCCAGAGACATCACATCTTTATGGAGAAAAGCACTTTAAAAAAGTGTAACTCTGTTAGTGTATAGAGTTGAATCCCAAGGCATAATGGATGAAAAGTAAATTTCACGTAAAGTTACAACCATGATATAGCTATACAATTAAAAGCCTAGGAACGCTCAACTTAAATTTACACATGAAATCATAATCCCAGCACCCTGAGTAAATGTATGGAGACAGGAGGAGTCTGCTTACCCACCCTTTTTGCCCAAGACATAGGTGACAATACAAGGTGACAAGATACAGCAGCACAGTCACACACACACCGTGTCCTGCTCCCATGTGGTCAGATATGAACAGAGGTGCCCAAGTGCAAAACCTGCAAAGGCTCTTCTCAGCTTATGCACTGTGGAAGGACCTGGTGACTCCCTTCTCCTCTCACTGCTTCCCTTACTGAGCTCCAGCAGTCATATTTTCCTAGATATGCCACTACACAGCAGTCCTTGACAAGCTCCCCATAAACACATTAATTCTTTTACCTTCTTACTCCATCACCCAACATGTATCCTCTACATGACTTCAAGCAGCTCATGGTGAGGACAACAAACACAACCACTTACTGGTTGCATTATACTTTTAACGTAGCACATAAACTGCCAGAAATCAGTTTGAAAAAAGAAGTCCTACCTGACTAAACACTCTCACTGTTAAAATAATTCCTGCTTCCACTATGCAAGATTCACAACAGTAGGATTTTCGTAAGAATCTGCCTCCCATCCCCCAGTCCCTCTTTATCTCCAACAAAAAAGCTGAAGATTTTTTTGTGCAGAGTTTAGATTTTGTGATTTCGGTTCAGACGGCAAAAACCTTAGGAAATGACAAAAAATGGCAGATAACAGGAAGCTGGAATGCAAGCTGCTTTTTAATCCCTTTCCCTTCAACATGAACAGCTATGCATTGTTTACGATTAGTTTGCAAGTCCTAGTTAGTTCTTGTTGATCTTTCAAGGCATTGCAACAACTACTTCAGAGTCTACATCCAGTACTGAACGCTTTGTAGCTCCATTTAATAGGATTTATTCAAAGAACAACTACATCAGTTTGAGAAAACTGGTGCTTACAACTTGGGCACTCTAGTGAGGGACTCATTTTAGACAGTATGTAAGAAATCAAATCAAAAAACTCACCCAAGAGACCCAAATAATCAGGAATTTTGCCACAACCCAAAGTATCACCAGCTTGAGAGTATACCCAGCAGACAGCAGAACTGCCCAGGAGTGAGCCAGAACTTTGTGGATCACACAAAGTTAAGCTGGAATTTATTATATAAGTAAAAATACCCATAATAAGTGCCAATGCCTTCCTCCTAGAAAGGCAGAAATCAGTTGCACAAACACACAAAAATCACATAGCTTGTGGTTTTAAAGGTGAAAAACTCAATCAGTACTCCAAAGCAATGTTAGCTCTGTGGTGGAGAAGCAGTAGAAGCACAGAGGAATAAAACAAGGGGGGATACCTAACCGAAGCAGGCAGTTTTGCTGGCATCCTGCTTAGCTGTCCTAACAGATAGGCATGGGTCCTACCATGCTTTTCTGGAGCTTAGCACAACCCAGCTTGAGTCAAGAGCAGCAGAGCTATTTCATTTCTGCGGAGTGCATGGACATGGATATGAGTGGTTATACCTAATGAGGCCACACAACTACCAGCCCAAAGATGAACTGCTTCCTACAGCTCAGAGCATGCAAAGTAAAAACAGGTTAGTCTGCAGTGGCATACAGAGACGCTGAAATCACCACTGCCACAGCCCATTTCCACACTAAGCCTGGGCTCAAGATTGACCCATTCAGTACTTCTTGTGTTTTTACCACACAGGGTTCAGTTTGGAGTTTTTTCGCTTTTATTTCTGTTGACTGTATAACACAAGCATGTACAGATGCATTTGCATTTACATACAGAATGGGATGAGAGGGAAAACAAGAGAGAATTGCCCCTTGCATTAAAACTGCACACTCCTGTCCCTCCACACCATTGCAGCACAATCCTCGAGGCTGTTAGCCTGCAGAGAGAAAACCCTCCAATGCCTCATATGATCCACAGAAACAGGCATGTGTGCATGAGCACCAGTGCTAGAGAAAGCCTCAAGACATTCTCAGTGGCCTCCTGAAAACACATTTTATCTAACTTGGCCTCAGACTACAGTAAGAAGTATAAACATATAAACTACCCATGTCTCTGTTTATTTCTTATTTTAGCAAAAATACTTCTCTGACACTGATTGTAAACATATAGGGGAAGACAATCCAGCATTCACAATGAAGCAGCTATTCTTTAAGTCTTCAAGTTCATCTAATAAACCACCAGAGTTTTATCCTACTCAGAAAACACTTAGAAATCCAATCCACAAAGCTTGCGAGAACTCCTAGAAGTCGCCTGTCTGTAATCTTTGGCTCTGCTGTAACTTAGACATGAAGAAAAACTCAGCTCCACCTTATCCTTCTGGCCACATGTGAATGTATCACTTTACTGTCTCAAGACAGCTGCCCACATTTAAATATAACATTTTAATTTTCCTCACTTTTAAGGAAATGGAGCCTATTATTTCAGTTCTGTATGTCTCTTATTAAACTAAACCAATAAATCCTGTTCACCGCTGTCTCAGTCTTAAGGACAAGGGGAGCTTTAACACGCACAGCAGTTTGAAGTAAGATCTAAAAATAGAGTCCATTTTGCCAGTTCATTAAGTAGCTCTGGGATCAAGCGATGGTGAGATCTCAATTGATTTCAAAGGAAACAGCACTATCAGGGACACGTGGTCCTGGCACTGCACCAGAATGAACAACTGCCCCTAGAGTCCTTGCTCAGGCAAAGCTCCAGCACGACCAGCCCCTTAATTAGGCAAGATGAGGAGAAGGATTATGAGACTCTGCATTGTTTAACTGCAAACAGCTTGGCAATTGTCACAGATCTACAGAAACAAGGCGGCACACAGGGGATGATACAATTTAATAAGCAAACTGCCTCACTGCTACCATTGCAAAGCTCCTAAGCTGCTTTCTTTTCTATCAGTGAGCCCATTAGATTCGACACTAGCAGCATATAGACAAGTTTAACCTGATAATTTAGGAATGAAACAGTGAGAATTAGACTGAGCCATCGCAACACACCAAATTCACGCCTACCTGCACTGGGAAAGCAAGTCCTCTGTCCCTCTTTAAAACAGCAGTATGAAAGAGGAATAGCTGTGCCCCTGCACATGACAACCCTGCACAAACTTCATGGGATAACGCTTCATCTTCTTTGGTCCTGACACAGCCAGGACCATTCTTCCTTAAGCAGCATCACCCCAAACATACTTCGCCATGAAAAAATGCAGCAGTGCTGTCTGCAGGGCAGCTAGCAGGATGAACCCGACAATTCCCCAAGAGCAAACAGCACCAGTCCCCTCAGACAAAGGAGGAAAACACTAAATACAAACCTGGCTTCACCTCAACCCTGCACTAAGACTCTCTTCCTTGTCTGTCAAGACTAGCTGGTGCCTTAGAGGCTTCAGCCTTTCCAAAAATGTTGGAAATTTTCTTTGAAGTTCTATTACTATTCTAGTCATTCTAGCAATTATTTATTGTTTTCTGGGGCACAGCATGCTTTAAGCTTTAAGTCTGGTAGGCAGGGTGCTCCACAGGCCCCTTCACCTTGTAAAAAAGTAAAATTCCTTCACTTTTAAATTAGCTCTTTTTCAGTTTAATTGAATCCATCTCCCAGATAAATTACAAAGCGGAGTACTATAATTTACTGGAATTAACACTGCAAATGATGCAGAGGACACTGATATCCCTAATCTTTGCCAGCAATGGGTTTTCCATGGCTTACTGCTCTGTTTTAGGGTATATATAAAGCTGCCTTTGCTAGAAAAAAGCTGGATGAGCCAGGACACACACCACCTGGGCTGCAGCACCCACAGACACCTTTCTGAAACACACCACTTCCCAACACAAAAGTAACAGCACCCTCAGCTGAACCACAGGGTTCACAAGGAGCCCAAATTAAACCAGATGTAATTGTTTCTGGACCAAGCTATGGGACTCTGTCCTTCAAAGGATACTGCACTACCACAACCATCTGTCACAGCACAAATGCAGAGATGCAGACGGATCCAGGGATGGAGGAAAAGAGGAGGAATGCCATCTCCATGTTGGCACTAATACAATGCCTTAACTGGCACCTTAGAAAAACCTGGTGCCCTAGTTTCACCCCAGCATGAAGCTGCCGGGGCAGACTGCTGCTCTGCACATTATGCAGGGCAGGCTTCACCAGTGAGGCTCCAGGAGGGCTCAGATTTGGGCTATATTTAACACCACTGGTGAAACAAAGCACCATCCGCCTTCCCCAGCAGCTCATCTGAGAACTACCCAGCAGTGGGTGCAGCCTGTGCTTTCTCCTACCCAGGGAAAGAGGATGGGAACTTGAGACTTCCATTACACAGTTATACAGAAAGTGTTGGAAAACACCCAGTTCATGTGCAGCAAGGAGATCAGGAAGTCTGATAAAGTGTCAAGAACTTGAGCTGCCCTATTTTCTGAATAGGTGGAAATGCCAAATAAACAAAACAAAAAGCCTTTACAGTGGTCTCTAAAAGAGTCTGTCACTCTACCAAATGTCTGCCCTCAAAAGCCACCCTAAGCCTTCACAGTAGCTGCTAGAAAGGGCACCGCTGTTGGCTTCAGGAGGGACAAAACCCAAATGGTTTAATTTTATTGGTTTTTACCCAAGTCTATAGTGTAGTCACACACAAACTTGCATGCGAAACACAATCCAGCACTCACAAACACAGAGCCAGCAGCAACACTTGCCCATGCAGTCTCAGCAAACAGACTGAAAATGTGCTACAGCAGAGCTGAGTTGCTCTAATCCTCCAGAACACCCCCAGAATCTTCTCCAATGTGTTTGATACCAGGGCCCACAACTTGCTGATCACAACACAAAGGATTCTGGCAGTTCTTGATGTAGCAGGTCACAGCTGTGCTGGCTCAAAGACTCACTGGTACAATATTATATTTATGGTCAGGGCTGCAGGTAAGTAAAGCAGATTTCATTTTCAGGTCTCCAAGCAATTGCTAAAATTAATAATAATGTTTCAAAGAGAAAAACACTTGAAAAACAACCTTTTAAGTATGAAGAAATGCAGGAAATGGCTAACGCAGCTAAGTTCTCCAAGAAACAGATATCACAGACAAAACATGCCTTGGAAATACTAAGATGCTCCCAGTCCTTTTTGGACCAGATCACCCTTCCTCTGCAATGTATTATGATTTGCACTAGAAACAGCTTCTAAGCTAAAGGAAATCAAGTGCATTTATTTCTGAAATGGTACACAGGCAGATCACTGCTGTTTCCTTTCTTATTCTTCATCCTCCCCTTTCCCCCATCCGAAAAAAATAAGCTTGACAGCTTCGCATGCAGTTTAGTTGTTGCCCACGAGATGTCTCTATGTGCTGCAAGACACGTCCTAGAAGAACGGTCCTAGCAAACAGAGAAGACAAACGCCCGACTCAAGTTGTGTGAAAGCTGGTCCAGCTCCTCTGCTATTTTCTTTAACAGATGCTCAGCTTATAGCTTAGCACAAATACGAGGCCTATACATCACGACAAATAATAACTTGCTTCTGGTTTTTTTTTTCTCTACCTCTTTACCCACAGGGAGGGACAACACAAGAAACAATCCCCAAAATAAACAACTCTCCTGAGAATGAAACAAGACGTTCCTAAAACCAAAGTCAACCCACAGCTGCAGAGAGTTTTCCCATGACACAGCTGGTGGACAGCTTTAGATTTCAGGGCCAAAACCACATTTTACATTACCGTAAGTACATGAGATGATATGGAATACATAAGCATTAAGCGTCTTTCGTATCTGAATCAAAAATCTGAAGCCTCATATATTACATAGGCTGCATTTATACAAGAACAGTACATCTCAAATGAGTTTTAACTGCGCCCAACCAAGACTAGACTGTATACACACTCAAGAATTTGCAGATAAACAAACTGCAGATATGATGATACAAAATCCATGGTATCTCTCAAATCCTACACCCCATATCATGCGTCTGTTAATGAATGTGAACTGCACTGCTGTGACAGCATCTCTCTTGTTCCAGGGCCACAAGGGGGTTATTTTTAGTTTGTTAAAGGTAGTTAATCTCCTTCAAAACTGGTCAGTTGTCCAAACAGCCAAAGGAGAGACAGGTTGTACTGTATTTGTTGCTTTATGGAAGAAACATTCATTCACAAAAACAAAGATTAGGCAGAACCTATACTGTCGATAATCTTTTGTTCCTATTACTCTGCTGACTTGGCTTTCAAACATACCACATGGAAGAACAAAAAAATATAACTTTGGGCATCATTTACACTGATATTTATGGTCAAGTGGAAAAGGTTATCTTCCACCAGCCCAAGCTACAGGAGATATTTTGCAGTTTGTAGCCCACATCACATCTACAGGGAACCCTTGGCCTCTTGATGAAACAGGTTTCCCTGGGCTTGCCTTAAATGCAGGGGCAGCAGAAAGTGGTCCAAAAGGGTTGGGAGCCAAGCGCAGTGAAGGATGCAACTGCTGCTGAGGAACTCCCTCCCGACCTGAAGGACATATTTACTTTTAAGTCTCCTTGACAGGTGAATTTTTGAATATGTGAAAAATAGTAATTCGGTGACACTGCCTCCCTGGAGGCCTTTCACCACTCTTCCTCCTCCCCAAATTCATGCGATCTGTACCCACACCTTCCCCAGCTCTTACCAGTGTTGCACCACCACCATCAGCCCATCACTGAACATCTCTGTGGCAACAAAACCAAGTGCAATTGCTTATTTTAATGTGATACACCTTCCTGAGACAATGCAAGAAAAACAGCCACATTAAGTGAAAAAGACTTGGTCCTCATGTTTTGGCATTTTCTCTTGCCTAAATTCCTAGTTACCTTTACTCTAAAAAACTGGTGTTTCCTCAGTCCTCTGGGGTCACTGTATGACCCAATTGTAAGTAGACTTGCCTACAGCATAATTTACTCTGCTCTTCAGGCCACCATTTAACAAGAAAAGAAATCTAGTGCTAGATCCCAGAAAATGGGGTTGAAATTGTGCCATGAACATGATGCAAAGGGCTACTTCAGCTGCTGCCAGGTTCATCCTCACCACAAGAAGGATGTTGAGGCTCTGGAGCGTGTCCAGAGAAGAGCGACAAAGCTGATGAAGGGGCTGGAGAACAGGCCTTATGAGGAACGGCTGAGTGAGCTGGGGGTGTTTAGCCTGGAGAAGAGAAAGCTGAGCGGAGACGTTATTGCTCTCTACAACTGCTTGAAAGGAGGTTGTAGAGAGAAGAGAGCTGGCCTCTTCTCCCAAGTGACAGGGGACAGGACAAGAGGGAATNTCCAACCTAGTGATTCTGCTATTCTGTGATTCTGTGTGCTCAGTTATAGCATAAGTGAAGGGCATTGCAGTGGCACAGACTCACAACCATGCTGGACAAGATTGTATCTCGGAAAGGTACAGTGTTGCCAGACTCTGAAATGCAGCATCTACAGCCAAGCAGCAGCCCCAAACCATGTGAAGGTGCAGCTGCTACCTTCCTCTTGCTTGCCCCTTCCAAGAGTAATATAGCACAAGACAGGATCTGTAAACACTGCCAGCCCTCACCATGAAAGGGAAAGTAGTTTTAAAATTGCTTCCAGGGCAAAGGTTGCCCACAGCAAAGCTTCACAGCAGGCTTTTCACCTTCTTCACCTGCCAAGCAAAGAGGTTCAGTGCAAAAGCAGATTTCTGACAGCAAAATCTCTTCCTCACTTTTCCAGCCACATAGTGTTTGTGGAGCAAGTCATGTTTCAGAAACCTCTTCCAAGACTGCAGTGTCCTAATGGTAATGAACACTCAAGTCCTCCAAGTAATTAGGGTCCCTCCCCGCACTCTGCACACATTTAATTGTTGACTTACGCTTCCTGTTCCTTCTCAATGCTAATGCTTTCTCTGAAATTCCCTCCCAGTGTTTCCAGAAAAACTTTTGAACCCAAGAGTGGTTTTAAACTTATGGCATTTTTATCCTCTTCCTTATTATGCTTGCAATGGTTACAGGTAATTACATATGGATTCCCTGGTAAGAATGAAAGGCACACAACAGAAAATAACTAAGCAGTATGATAGCTCAGATAAAATATCAAAATAGAGAGGGAAAAACAAATGCATTTCTGCGTATTTGCAGAACAGGGTTATTTATCCACTTTCAACTGTATGCCTTGCAAAAAACACAAGCAGGTTTTGGCAGGGATAAGGAAACACAGTTCACAGAAGAAACCTTTAACCAGGAACATCCTATTTCTGTTACTTGTAGGAGGATCGAGACCTTGACCAGCCACATCCACCTCTGCATACAACATGCTGACAGCTTATATGAAGATATACATTGTCAGGTCAATGAAAAGTGACTGAACAAGAGCAAAAAGCTTTTGCTGCCCCAGAGCAGGGACTCACATAAGTGGGGATGCTATCAGAGGTTGCACCCTGAGGTTCACCTGTATGATCAGTTTAAGAGTCGGGAGGCAAACTGCCTCCCTCTCGTTTTCACCCCCATCAATATGTAGGGACAGCAATGACCTCCTTTCCTGACAAAAAAAAAAAAATCCTCTTTTGTATAATTCTGTTCTGCATGGACTTGATTCAGGGTCCTTGCCTCCAGTACTATGAGCAGCAGATACTCAAGGGAGGGCACAAGATAAAGCAAAATACAGAGCAACAATCTCCAGGCTCTGCTCCCTGCCTCCAGCAACTACAGATCCAAACCTGCTGAGGCTGACACCCTATTCATGTGCTCAGCAACTTTTTGGAATTTCAGCCCTTTAATATGAAGCTGGTCACTGAAGTTAAATACTTCAAAAATAAACCCCTCCAATGATGACACACCAAACAACATAGCATCAGCAGAAACAAGGGCAAAAGACATTTAAGTCACTAATGGTGCATGCCTTTGTCTGGGGACCCCAAAAGTTGCAAATTAATCAGACGCTTTGCAAATTCCTGGCAAATCTGCTTTATCTTTAGAGTTTATTTCCAAGGTTGCTCTGCTAGCCAGCAAAACAGTGACAGATTCTATTTCAGACAGAAATGCTAGGAAAAGTGAATTAGAATTAAATAAAAATTGTCAAAGGCAAATACTGTCATATCCTCTTCCACCTGGACATAAACAATTACATATTAAAATAGTGATGTCAACTGTATGAGGCAAAATACAGATTTCAGTGGAGCAGTTTAAAATCCCCAAAGTGCCTCAGGACAATACCGGTCCATGGCACAGTATTTAATCTCTGAAGGTAAGGAGCATTTTGGCCAAACTAGCTCTATAAGAAATGCACTAAGAAATGCACTTTAAGGATATTAATGTAATCCTTTTTCTGCCTGGCAGCATGAGTTTTATTTAAGTTAGAACTTTAAGAGATGTTTCATGTTAAATAGAACTTTATCTAAGGAGACTACATAAAAACAGAGCTCAAATTAAATTGTATTATGAAATTTCTATTAATGAAACACACACATGGACTTTCAAGTAAGACTTCTAAGTGACATTTCTCTTAAATTACAGTTTCCAAGTGTCATTAAACATTTCTGCTGTGTCCTGGGCAAGCTGATTAGGTCAGATTATATTTCTCTGTCCGGAAACACTGGAGCAGAGCTTAAGAGTTTCAAAGAACTTGATCACACCGCTCCCTCTGGAAGTCTAAAACAATTATATTTGAACTCATTAAAAACAGTCAGCTTAGTTCCTGATTTAATCATCAGTCACACTGTCATCCCTTATTTACAGTATAAACATAATGGAATACATAAGAGAGAAAGAGAAGGCACGTATGTCTCATCAAGAGATCAGGAGCAGCAAAGAACAGTAATTTCCTATGCAATTTTGCAATAATACACACACACACACACACATATATATATAAACCTTCCAGTACCTAAAAGGGACCTACAGGAAAGGTGGAGAGGGACTAATCATAAAGGCTTGTGGTGATAGAATGAGGGGGAACGGGTATAAGCTGGAGAAGGGCAGATTTACACTAGACATTAGGAAGTGGTGAGACACTGGAACATGTTGTCAAGGGAGGCTGTGTCTGCCCCATCCCTGGAAGTCTTCAATGCCCGGTTGGATGGGGCATTGGGCAGCCTGGTCTAATGCGATGTCCCTGCCCATGGCAGGGGGGGTTGGAACTAGATGATCTTTAAGGTCCCTTCCAATGCTAACTATTCTCTGATTTTATGATATCAATCATGTGATACTTCTAAGCTTTCCTATGAAAAAAAACCTCTCATCTTGCCAGATGGAAAAAAAAACCCAAACATGTGAAGTTTATCTTCTCCATACATGCATCTTCCTATGTCCTGCCTGATGGCATACAGTATTTGTACAGCCTAGCTCAACTCAGGCTGTCCTGATTTGATAAAGTTGTATGAGGTTCCATGCAGAACCAAGGATTCTACACTGTATGGAGTGCCCACCCAGGCTGCAGAGTGCCCTGTCTGTACTCCCAAGGCAGAGGCAGCAATTATGTCAGGAATGCAAAGATATAATTTGTATTAGAAGAAAAAGGATTTCACATGCAGCTCAAGCAAGAAAGAAGAGATCCTGAGCCACCAAGAACTTACTACATCCCTCCGAATTACACACACAGAAATTCATAGAAACAGAGCAAAGAAGGGGGAAAAAATCTTCTTACTATTCTTCTGATGTGTTTATTGTACTAAGAGTTCTGTGATATCCCCTCCATCCCACAGTGATGCACTGAAAAAGCACAGAGCTGTTGGTGTCAGAGAGTGCCAGACAGGCAGGCAAATCAAACTGACCCTCCACAAGGCTATCGCCACTGCCAGTCACTGCAGCACTGGGACAGACATCAGCACAGGCTTCAAACTCTTGTCTGTGCTGAAGGGCTCAAGCAAGCTCACGTGGCTGGGTCTTCACTGTGGCATGCACCTCAGATACCTTGAGTTTTCCCTAGCATTATGTAAATCTGTAAAGGAAACATTTGATAAAACAAAAGCCATTACAGAAAAACAGGCAGAGCCTTGCTGGTAAATTAGGAGCAAATCAGTAACAAACAACTTCTAGAGTGTGCCAAAAGAATCACTGGAACACTGGGGAGTTGCATCCTGAAGCCACACATAATTAAGTTTTGACAAAATTGATTTTTACATTTAAGTGTTGCTGAGCCACAGCGTTATGAAAAATTTCCAGAACTTGAAACATGATAGATAGAAGAACTTAAAATATTTTGATAACCAGAAGAATGCTTAGGTGCCCACTCAAGCTAGCACACAAACACTACACCATCATCAGCATGCTGGTAAAGTATCCTCCATTTATTTGTTTTTCCCTTTCTCCTCCCAAAAAGGTACCTTGGCACAGAGAAGAGAAGAAAATAGAGAATAGAGAAAATAGAGGGAAAAGCAATGCAGAAATAACACAACTTATCACAGTAAAGTTATGTGTGAGAGTGAGGACTCTTGTAAGCACAGACTCAAAGAAAGTTAGGTAACAGGTAGGCATGAAGTGAACACCATCACCAGCTAGACTACAGCACAAGACTTGTCCTGGGGAGCAGTGTTTTGCTCAGAAATGGGAAATTACAGGAATACATAATCGTAACAAATCACCAAACCAGTACTACGCCTGAGTCATCATGAGATTTAAGAGATTTATTATAATTGCCACAGAAAAGAAGGGGTAAAAAGGCAAGAAAAGAAAATTAAGTTCAAGTGAATACACCTGCTTTCTCCTGCCAGAAAAGCAGCCTACAAGCTCTTTAGAGTAGAAAACATTTTATTCTTTGTCTGTACAATACAACAGAGGCCCAGGACACCAATGAACTTTCAGAGAGCTGCTACATTACAAATAAATAACAATAATCCACTTAATCTCTGCTTAATGCAGTCCTGAAGGGAATGCAAGTGAGATTATCGACCGGCAGCATTTATTCAGCAGAACTGCAGTTACAGTTCACAGCCAGAAATTCATATCCCTCCTCCAAAAGTGTCTGTTGGCTTCAACAGAGCAAATAAAAATTTGAAAATGTGGATCATAAACTGTTAAAGAAGTTGAGTTACAAAAGAAGCAGAAAGAAGAGCATATTACTGCATAAGCACTGCATCCAACAAAAGCAGTGGAAGTAGGTGGAAAACAATCCAATGACAGACAGAAAAATAAAGTCATGATTGCCACATAGCTTGGAGGGCATGAGAGTTCCTGCTCCCCATGCTACCACCTTGCTGCAGTGCTGTAGCAGAGATGGCAGATGTTGCGGTAGATGACATCACCGTTTCAGCATCTCGCCCATTTCCCATTCAAAGGGAGGCTGGGTGGGATCATCCCGTCCCAAGGACCTGCTCCATGTCAGGATGTAGAAGAATGTGACAGATGCAAATGGGCATCAAGGGAGAGTAAAACGTCACACCAAAGCCACACTTACAGCGACCAGTGTTTCAGAAGACATGTTCACTCCCTTCACCTCTTCTTCTTCTGGTTCTTCATTTTCCTTATTGTCAGTGCAAGAGGGAGGGTCTTGGACTGAACAAGCGCTAAGCAAGTCTGGTAAACTTGTAGACGGATACTTCAGAAAGTCCTCTCCAGGAGACTCCTACCCAAGAGACAAGAAAATAAGTTACACTGCATGCAGAAAGCCATCAAAGTCATGGTGAAACTGCTCACTTCACCCACCCAGCAATAGCTCCCTGGCAATCTTCCCCTCATTACACACTTCCATGTCCTCAAACTTTAGTAGTCCAGTTATAAAAAGCAGACCTGTTTTAAAGTGTATATATATAGTCAACAAAGGCCAACACACATCTGAAACATTTAGATTTTATAAAAGAGAATTTAAAATAAATACTTGCCCAGCAGCCAGCTCCTCCCCACTTTGGGTTTATTAAATGTCACTATGTGCAGACACAGAGCTTACAGACCTCATTACTCATTTCAAATCACACTCTGTGCTCCTGCTCTCTGCCCGTGGATGTTCCCTTCACACATTTATTGATCTACATGCATAAGAATCATACATTGACAACCCTACTCACAAGAACAAAATGACAACTGATCTACCAATGCTCTACCAACTCAGCCCTCATGCTTCAGGATCTCTTTCCAGCCTCTGGCACATTTCTGAAGGCAAATGTGCATCGACCAAAAGCAGAAACAAGACAGAATCTCATTTTATTGCATTCAGAACAAATTCTGTGTTCAGAGTGCTCACTTGGCCAAATGGCAAGGCTGCTTTCCCATACCAACAAATAATGCCCAGAGGGAGCTGCTGGGGAATGCTTCACCTATTTACACCTTTTCTGAGACTGCCTGAAACACAGCACAGGCTGGACTCCCCACCACTTGCCTTTCTAATTCCTCCCCCCAGGGATATGAAACTGTCAAAGTGTATAGAGCATGAGCCAAACAGATTTAAAGCCTGATCAGAAGCGTGAACTTTTATGCTGTAAGCTTATTCATGATGATTATTTTGATGCAGTCATCAGATGAACAGGCAACTAATTAAAGGAGACATTTATGAAGTCTACTGCCTTGCATTTTGGCAGAGTCCAATTGTCTAAAAAAACCAAGACTGTACCTACTTCAGGTCAAAGTGTGTTGTTCCTACATTCAATACCTGTGGGGCTGTAAGCCTACATAATGTCTTCAATTAATTTCACCACATAAATGAAACGCTAGAGAAGGTATAGGCTCTTCACTTTATATATAGTGGGATAGAGACTCTTCTTGAAAAAACTAAGCATAAAGCATCCTAGGAAGCCAAAACAGCATCCAGAGATCAAACCCACATAAACCGGCATCAGGTTGGCTGGGGAAACCCAAAGATGAAGCTCAAAAAAAATGTTTAAGATAACTGATGCAGTGGCCTGCTGACACAGCACGATCCACCCAGAAATGCAGGTTTATGAGTGGTCCCTTTGGCCTAACATATGCTTGTTGCTAACCCAAAGGCCCCAGTGGGCCCCACCTGCAGGCAGGTCATTCTTTGAGACCCTGGCCACTTTCAGCATGAATGCCTGCATCAACCCAGGCAGAGGAGCAGCAGGTTCTCGTCCAGGGAGGAGAACAAATGAGGGAGGGCAGGATTTTTTAAACAAAGGAAAATATACTGTGTAATATCCCCGCCACCTCTCCTGTGATGAAAGCAGAATGAAGAGACTGACTGATAAATGAGTTCTACTCTCATTTCCCTGAAATTTCATGCTTCTTTATCTCCAAGAGCTCTACTCCAAGCTATTAATAAGGACAAAACAAGGAATGAGAGTCAAGAGATCATCATCAAGAGACCTCAGGCACACAGATACAAGAAAAGATGAGAGCTACAGAGGCTACGCAGGCAGGAAGCAAAAGAGGCTAAGAACAGCCTGCTTTGTTTAGCATTTATTTTAAGAAAATGGTTTGGGCCAAAACTTAAGTAATGTCTGTAAAAATAAATACAGACTCATTTGCACACTGAACGACAGTGACTACATAAGCAAATGATTTAGTTTATCTATACTCTGCTGATTTGCTACAGATTTACGGCAGCTACTGATGCATTTCCCATAGCTGTGTGTTAAATTTAGGGGAGCAAATGCACACACATGATTCCCTATCAAAAACATGCCCTTTCCATGCAGCACCTGCACAAACTCTTCTGTGTATATATTCAGGAGATCACCAAAGAAAGGACCATACCTTGCTAGCAACGACCAGCTGCACCAGGCCAGCAGCTGAGCGAAGGAGAGCGACGGCATCCTGGTGGGACAGCCCAACTAGTGACTTTCCATTGATCATGAGGAGCTCATCACCCACGGTAAGCCTGCCGTCCCTGTGGAAACAGAGTGGGAATGCAAAGCTGCAGGGTGCTCCTTCCACACTGCTGGGCTCCAGTGGCATGTGGTGGGATACGGAGGCACAAACAACACATGAATAGGCTGATGTTAAGCTTGCATTGATCTATGAAGTGTTATGTGCCCCAAAAGTACTCAGAAAGATGCCCCCAGGAAATAATATAACCAGAACCATTTCAGCCTCTTTGCAGAGCTGAGCCCTCCTGAATCTTCTCTGTGCCCTGTCATAGATGACTAGAGAGCAGCAGAGAGCCCCATCTAACCCTCACCATGAGGGAGTAGAGCCAGAGCTGGCAGTGAGCACCCCAGGATGATTGATCCACACTCACCCAATGCCGAGTTACACTCCATCATTGAGCAAGTGTTTGATCTGTCTGTATTTCGAGCTAAATTGCCCAAAGGGGCTTCAGTGACCTATCACAAAATAATCCTGATATAATGGAAAGGCAAATGTACCACACCTGTCTCATGAGTCTGGCTAACAGCACTGTCAAAGCATGCTCCATCACACCCACTGCTATGAAGGCACCACAGTCACCTCACCTGTGTGCAGAGCCGCCTTCCTCCACATGGGTGATGATAATGCTGTGAGGGGACCGCTTCGACCCTCTGCCTCCCGTTATCTGGATTCCCAGCCCTTCCGTCCCCTTCAGGATGTGCATCTTCCATATGCGGCAACCTTCTCGCTGAGAGAAAATGTGCAGAAAGTCGTTGAATTTGGATTTGGCCCATGTTAGAGGAGGGCTGGGAGGGTACAGGAGGGAGCTCTTTAGCACCTTGCTGCCCATCACCAAACATCTGTATAGCACAATATATAGAGGTGCTTTTGCTGATCTTTGCTGTGTTAGCTGTGGTCCGAGTGAAGGAGGTAGAAAAGAGGATGCAGCACAGAGCAGGGTCAGAACGTAGAGGTTTCCTTGTAGGCTGTTTGCAGCTTTTCTGAGGCATGCAGAGGTGCTGCTCTCAATGCCCTTATCCTTCCCAAAGCAACCAGAGGCCTCAAACCTCTTCGCCAAAATGCAAGGATGAGCTGCGCAGAGCTGCAGAGGAGCAAGACATTGTTCAAAGGAAACCTTGAACACCAGACAGCACATCCACTACTGCAGCAGGGACCAGACCTGCATCAAACAGCAGCGTTTCCCTCTTTGGAGGGTTTTGCAGGATTTGAGACACAGGAAACAAAACACCACTTTGAAATGATCAGTTGTCAATCAAATATTTCTTATTGGACAGCTGTTGTACAGACTGTAAATAATTATCCAGCACAGAGAATAGCTTTTGAATATAGGTAAGGTAATACGTGATGTTTAAGATACCTTTATTTTAATTATTATCAATATTCACCCAAAAAAGCACTTTACAAACTCCAGGGCAAAACAAAATTGCAAAATAAACACTTCCTGTGAGTCCTATTGTAAGGACGTGGCACAAGGAAACACAAGTGTGGCAGATACTGGCAGAGTAAAAAAGTAAAGAGAAAAACAAGCACGCAAGCAAGACACATAAGGCAATTGCCAGGACTCTCACAGAGGAGAACAACCAAGGTAACAGAATTATGAGAAACCCTAGGAAGTTTTCAAGCTTGCAAGACAGCAAAATGCACAGTTTGGAGGCAATTTTTAGTCCATGTGTTGTAGTCACTGGGCACCAGGTCAGCTATTTCTGACTGGGTCTGTTCTGCACACAAGTAACGTTCTCGCAGTACACAAACACCCAAGTAGCAAAGATGATTAAAATTTCATGCTGAACTGTGAAGAGCTTGTAGAAATTTCTGCTTGTTTCTTAGAAGGGGAACTTCTAAATATATCAGTAAGCCCATGGGTTGTGGCAGTAACCTGCAGATTTCAGGCCAACATTGTTTATCAGAGCCTTTACAAAGTGAATAAAACGTGCTTTTTTTTACCCGATCACTGGGGCTCTATGCTGAAACTTAAATGCAATGCAAGATGAGTTTTCAAGATACAGGAACAAAGAGGTCACTATCTACACCAATACCCCAAGAACAAAGATCACAAGTAGGAGAAACAGGAAAAGTAAACCAGGTGTCTTAAGAGGTAAACCAAAAGTCTGCGGCTGAAAACACATACACCTGTGAATAACTTGTTAACTTGAAAGTCATGGGCAATATTGCAACAGGTTTAACTGGGATTCTCAATGCATGAATAAAAGCCCTGTCTCCTGTTGACTAACAGGACATGTCAGGAGAGAGAATGCTTTTGAGATAAATTAGAGTGATACATGAGACACCATGTTAAATGCAGGGCCAAGAGTCAACTATACAGACCTGTCAGTCTGACCTCAGTGCCAGGGAAAGTCATGGAACAGGTGATCTTGAGTGCTATCATGAAGCAATTGCAAGAGAACCAGGTGATCAGGCCCAGTCAACACGAGGTCACAAAAGGCAGGTCCTGCCAAACCAACCTGATCACCTTCTATGACAAAGTGACTCGGCTGCTGGATGAGGGAAAGGCTGTGGATGTATCTTCCTGGACTTCAGCAAAGCTTTTGACACAGTTTCTCACAGCATTCTGCT
>WAAB01010177.1:104916-116544 GCA_013389865.1 Piaya cayana
GTCATTGGGCATTGGAACAGGCTTCCCACTGAGGTGGTTGATTCACCTTCCCTGGAGGTGTTTAAGGCACTGGTGGATGGGGTCCTGAGGGACATGGCTTAGTGTTTGATAGGAATGGTTGGACTTGATGATCCGGTGGGTCTCTTCCAACCTGGTGATTCTATGATTCTATATTTATCTACCTAAAAAGCAGAACTGAGCTACAGCATGAAAGTGCTCCAGAGAGCTTTTAAGGCTATGAAGAACCTTTCATTATATACTGAAAACAGTATAACAGAGAAACACAACCTCCCTGCCTCCCTCAAACAAGCCCAGCCTGAGATGATGACCATCTCTTCTCCTCACAAGATGCCACTCTGAATGTCCCATTGTTAAATCCTGTTTGGAAGCAGACCCTCCAATAAAGTTTAACAATGCAGTCATAAAATTGCATTTAATGATTCCCCAAAGCTTTCTGGAATGTGAGTTATGCAAAGGCCCATGACATGCAGTGCCTAGCTCATATTCCTCAGCACTCCTCACTATCACACTTCTTATTAAGAAAAAAAAAAAAAAAAACCAAAACAAACCCAAATTTATTCTTAACTGACCCTCTCACAATTATTCATTTACATACTAAAGTACTTAACAGCAGGTGCACTCAATGCAAGTACCATCTTACTCTCCCTCCACTCCCACTGAAATCAAAAGCACTTCCAAGGTACAGTGTTACTCAGTCCAAACAAGGATAGCAGAATGCAGCCAAAACAAAACCAACCAAACAATATTGCATGTACCCAAACATGTTATTTCTTTCACTCATTTTCAAATGACATGGTCACCACCTCCTGTGTGAGAAAAGGCTGTCTCTCTAGTCCCCTGGTCAGCTGCATGCATTTCACTGGGAATAAACAATTCGGCGTCAGCTGGAAATCAGATCCCCTCACTGTTCTTTCCCTTGTCTTCATAAAACATTCATAGCTCTTCATCTAACCACGTGTTACAGAGAAAATTTGCCCTCCCCCCCTCCCCCCCCGAGTACACACATACCTCTGAGGCACATTGCTCCAAGATTTTGAAAGCTGAGTATTAAAAGGCAGATTGGTAGCTTTTGCTTCAGGCCTCTTTATAAAAGGGGGTGTTCAGCAAAACCCTGTTCCCCTCCCCAGAAAGCTCCTCTTTCGCACAGAGCAGCAAGGGATACTTCACAGCCAGCAAGGAAATGCTGCTGCTTTGAACGTGCAGCTTTTGTGACTCCATCACAAGAAAGCCTTAACTGTAAAGCTCTGCGCCAATTCCAAGGATTTGATAATGCATTTAAAATTTACCTAAAACCAGTTTTCTGATTCCTAGGTTCAACAACACAAAGCCTAAACNACAACAAACCAACAATAACAAAAAAACCAAGCTAATTTAGTCATTAAATGAAAGCTAGGATTCTGGTGTGTTCACTCAGCTCCAAAGAATTACAATTCCCCAAGGGAAACTCCAAGTGTACTTAGATTTGGCATTTTGCAGGTCTGATGTCACTGTCCTTGAAGTCTGCATAATCCCTGCCCAGAGGAGGACAAATTTAACTGCTCACCAGTCTCGTCTAATTGGCTGCACAATTCTGGTAGCTGCTTGGCTGCTGTCAGTTTCATATTCCTACTAACGTCTGAACTTCTCCATCCTCCCAGAATAATTCTTATAGCTTCATTTATACTTTACTCTGAATAATCCTGCAAGCTCTGTTCACATACAACACACAATAAATCTGCACATGTGCACACACAGCTCTCAGTGCAAAAGCATTTCATGCCTAAGTATGAAGATCTGCTGATGCTAGTTCAGCCAGGTATCTCAGATTCCAGGCATCCTCAGTAAGGGCAAAGGGAGGGGCACTGCCAGCTCCCATCACAGCCAGGGACTAGGTGATACTCAACTCTCATCACTCATAAAAAAAAAAGACATCAAACTACATCCCTTAACCAAAAGGCACAATAAGAAAAAGTTCTGCACATCAGAATCTAAGAGCAAAGGGCTCACTAGATAACATGGGCTAACTACTAGTATTTGACAATCTACAAAAATTTCATGCAGTTCTCCTGAGATTTGGCCAAGATGGACTCTCGGAAAGATGTCCATGCTCGCTTTAAGCAATAAGAAGGCAAGTTTCCCCTTAAAGGATTTGTTCACCATATCCTAGAAGCAAATATTAACTCTGCTTGGATCCAACTGATGGGCTTGGCTTGTAAAGCTAAGGCAACAGCAGACCTGCTATGCAAAGGAGCTGTGGATTCCGTTCTATGTAAAGGTTTCATGGACATGATGGACCAACATTTGCCAAAGATGGTCTCAGAGGATAACATGAGACTGGGACATCTCTTGAAGTCTATTCTAGACATACATTTGTTGACCTTGCTTACTTCTGTGAACTCTCCTATTGCAAGAACAAATACAAGCGATCAAGTCAGGCTGCAGATGGGCTAAAGGTTTATTTTTGTTCTCTGTAGTTACATCACTCTTAGGTGACTCAACGTTCCTCCTAACTTGGCTCTTTTGAGCAGTCAGGCCCTCAGACCAGATTTTTCCACTGGAAGCTGATTAACTTCAAAGTGCCTAAGATACAAATAATTAAAATGTTTTTAAAGACAGTATAAATATTCTACTTGGATTAATTGCAAGTGAAGAAAATGGGTCATCTTATGTAACAAACCACAAGCAAGAACAGAGAATACAGCTGGCAGCTTCAAGTGGGTCCCCACAGGACTTCTTCTTCCACCATGAAGCCATTACACATCAGGCAGCCTCAGTTCAGAGCAAGCCTACATCTGGAATAGAGTGCTACAGATCAGAAAGGAAGTAAGCTGCCAGCACGACATGGGGAAGCACGCCTTCTGCCTGCTCCAAGTGCATACCATCAAAAGCTCAATTTCATAAGCACATCATTAATAAAAGAAAAAGGAACATTTTTCCTCTGAGTGTTGAGGCAAATAAATAAATACAAGACTTTGGAGCCATTCTTGCACCTTTTTCTTTCACCAGCTAATTGCCAGTGATTTTAAAGGGGTTTGACTGATCTTGACTGTGCCATGTTTAAGAAGCTGCAAATCTATATATACAAAGGAAAAATTGCTTTGAAATCTTGTATGAAAGAACAGCTTGGCAGGAGCAAGGTGTAAACAAATGGAAACAGAAATGCAGTAAGTAGTTAAAAAGCCAGACAGTAAAATGGAAAATAGTCTTCAAAAAAGCACTTTCTGTCACAGCAGCAATTCACTGGAACAGGGCATAAATATGTAACAATTTTTAAAGAAAAACAGAGATAAACCCGCATGAGAACTCCAATAATCATGTAAGGTCTGTATATGCACACTGACTGCCACTAGCCCTAACGCAGCCTGTAGGACGTCTCCCTCCCTCTGCATTTCAATGTGGATTTTTACCATCCCTCTGCAGGGATCAGTGCCCACTTAGAAACTTCACAGGTTTTCACCATAGAAGCAGCAGGAGCAAACAGCTAGCTCGTCCTAACCAGCCATGAAGCTGTTTTGGTTTCATGACGCTTACGAGAAAGTTATAAGTTTTATGCATTAAAAAAGAATGACCTAAATAGGCTTGACAGGAGCTGGCAGCCAATGTCCTGATCACATGCAGCAGAAGAGCAGCACAAAACAAGCACAAAATCTACCAGACAGAAATACAACACATTTTGTCTAGCATATAAGCATTTTCCTTCTAGCAATAGCCACTACAGCATCCCCCTCTACAGGGACAGGGAATATACAAGGATAGCTATACCAGCACACTACTCCCCAGCATCCTCCATGGATGTCGGATAAATTAAAAGCACTGCTCTCAGCTGCCTGCCCCATGTTGGGTCACAGAATCGCAGAATCACCAGGTTGGAAAAGACCTACAGGATCATTGAGTCCAACCATTCCTATCAATCACTAAACTATGCCCCTAGCACCTCATCCACCCATCTCTTAGACACCTCCCTGGGCAGCCTGTTCCAGTGCCCAATGATCCTTTACATGAAAAATTTTTTTCTGATGTCCAGCATGAACCTCCCCTGGTGCAGCTTGAGACCATTCCCTTTTGTCCTGTCCCCTGTCACTTGGGAGAAGAAGCCAGCACCCTCCTCTCTACAACGTCCTTTCAGTCAAACTTCCTTTCAGGGAAAAAGCATTTCCTCTCCCACTAGCCATATTCCCCATCAGGCAAGTAGGTGGTAGGGACAGATCATTAGCTGGGCAATTAACTTGCATGATCACATACCAGGTGATTAGCTCAAACATGTCAATCTCAAGATACAGTCAAAAGCCATCACTCTTCACATATCAGATACTAGTGTGCATGACAGTATCGGAAAATCATGCCAAAATCTCATTTTTGCAGATTCTTAACAAAGCAATTATTTCATTAGTGTATAATGAGTACATTTTTCATCTGATCTTAACCAAGTTATTTTTAAGTCTGATCTGATAGCAGGATTCCTGCTTTCATCTGCTACATTAGGTTTTGTTTTCATTGTTCTATAAGCAAGCTAAACAACTTTTTTTAGAAGAAAAATCTAAATTCCTTTATCAACAAATTATTTCAAGGCAAAAGTTCTTGTCTATCCCCACTGTCTATGAACGTTTCTGAGAACTAAATCAGGTTAAGAAGCCCCTGACCTCTATCTCCAGATGACACATGCCATGTAGTGCGTGTCTCCAACAGCACTTTAAAAAAGGGGGAAAAAAAACCCCAAACCCAAGTAGCTTTTAATTTGAATTACATAGTGCTGATTATGTGAACTTTCCATGTTCTCAAAACAGGCAGGAGCCAGCAACACAGGCACAACTACAATTGCATTCAAATGTCTACTGTTGATTTAACAAGTCCTCTTGTTTGGACAAAGGGCCGCCAGACATTTGGCATCCTTTCACTGAACTGCAAGTACTTTACCACGGAAAGAGAAGTGTCCTAAGGGATAAAGCCTGGGGAACAGACAAAAGCAAAAACATACCCTCCCCCAAACACAAACACGTAATTAAAATACACCGAAAAGGCATCACAGCAGAGGGAATGAACATTCTGCGACCTAAAGCAGACTGCCCCCCAGGGACCCACCTCCCAAGACAGACTGTTTGTTGAAACCATTTCCTTGGCAAGGGCTTTAAACATTCTATCAGCCATTGTAAGCACCTGAACTACATCATCACCCCGTAGAAAAATCTGCTGGAGTAATCTGTCATCCTGAGCTGTCACCACCTGGATTGCACCTCTCTGGACTGCTCCCCTTTTGCTGTCAACTGGAGCTTTATTGCAAGATCAGCCAAAGGATTCCTCAGCTATCCCTGACGCTGGAGGGTTTTGGCACAACAATTCCTCTTGGGGAGTTTAGGCTTTTAAGGGTTAGAAGGCATTTGCTTTCCCTCAAGTATCTTGCCCAGTGTAATTCTCTAACTGGGCTACTGCGAATGGTTGGTTGGTTAGTTTGCATTTTCTCTCAAAAAAAACCACTGCTGCCTGCAGAAGATTCAAGTCCACCCTAAAGTCAGTTACCACATTCTAATGTCAGCTAAAGCAGGGTCTTTCGTTGGGTCTAGCATTATTTGTGTTGGCATCAGCAACCCTCTAGGTTTGCTCAGTGGTTTCAGCACCCTGTCTCAAAAATTAAATGTTTGTAGCTTTAGTATCCCAACTAACACCTGAAACAGTACAGCACCTGAGCAAACAGCATACTCTCTTTTTAGGCACATCCACTTGGTTGCAAACATTCACACTTAATGATTAAAATATAAAATGTTGTGAACTTACATTTCAGCAGCAGCCAGTCCTTCACATTCCAGTCGTGTGTTTGCTGTATACTTAATATCATAGGCAAACTGAAAAAAACCCATGTTCTGTGCAGGTGGGAAATGTGCTGTCACCTACAGTTTGTGGTAGCAGAGGTAAGGCTGTAAAACAACCTTGTGTGTATCCATCTGTGCTCACTTCCAAAAATGTGGACCCCATTTCAAGATGACACATTAAAACTAATTAATTATTGCTTATCCATTACCAGACTATTTCTGCATCCAGCCCTTCACCGTACCGTTGGAAAATACAATCCAAAAACCTGAAAAAAAGGACAGACTGCTATTCAAAATTAAAATCTACAGCTACCACAGCTATAGTTATTGCTTAAATCACAGCAAAGGAAGGTACAGTCTTCATTCAGTTGCAAAAATTTGGCAGCAAGTGAGACTTAACCCCAGAAAGTTGTAAAGATAGCTGATTTTATGGAAAGGTGGAACATAACTGGCAGCAAAAAGAATTAACTCTAATTTCACTACCAGTTACATCAAAGCACTTCCAAAAACCCCAAGAAAAAGCAAGGCCAGGTTTCACCTGTGCAGTACAGCTACAATTAAAACACAGCCCTTGTCCCTAAAAGAGTTTACAACCCAAAACAGGCTTGAGAGAGAGAAGACATGTTTATCACCATGCACATTAAAACTTCAAGATAGTAGAAGTCCCCAGGATTCATGTTAATGAAAGCTGGAAGCAAACACAACAGATAAAAAGTCCTTAAGAACAGAAACAGATTCTAAGGAAGGCCTTTACACAATTAAGAATATCTACATTAAAAACTAAAACCAGAACTATTTATGTCTAAAACATGCATCATATACGAGTCCCATAAAAGCTTTGATGAAACAATAATTACTGCTTAGGTTGCAAAAAAAACCCAACACCTTGATGTAAAACAACTTAGCTTCAGTGTGGCTGTAAGTAATTACCCTTGTAAACACCTTGCTCACAGCAAGGTCTGCCTTTTGGTATAGCAAGTGGATGAGATTTTGTTTATTTCTCCCTCACATTTTGAAAAAAAAAATAGTAAAATGCTTAAAACCAGTCCATTATTTCAAGTCTTGTGTTAGCCTTCCTCTTCCACTTGGCAAGATAAGGAACATTTTCCATTTACCAAAATGCAAGGTTAGGCTGGCATTAAACTAATTGATAAAAATTGCTACATAAAGGCTGTCAGCCTTTCCTAACTACAAAGTAAAGTGCAATTCAAAAGCATTCAGCCCTTCCTGAGACAAGTCATCTTAATAAGAAAGCAGTAACAGGCCCAAAGAAAGAAGAGAGTTGCTGATAAAACAAAACCAAGTATGGTGCAGTCACAGCAATACAAAAACAAGTGCTGTCTAGTAAAAATCAAACTGGTCTTTATCAAACTTGTGTACCTGTGTACATGCTCAAAAGTCTGAAGAGGGTTGTGCTCTGTGAGAACTATGCTCACACTGGAAAGTTGTCCCACAAGGGCCTGGGCACTATGACCAGCCTCAGAGACCTGGTGCACACCCTGCACTTCTCCCATGCCGTATAATTCTCCCAGGGGAGAAATGTGGGAGCCCCAGGTGAGAAGCCCCAGCCCTTGTCACCTGCCTCCCTTCACTATTAAAGCACTCATACTCTGCGCAAACTCCTTTAAGCAGTTTCCACCACTGCTAAATTTGGCTCTGGATTTCAATCCCTTACCAATCTGCACGCTTATATAGAAGCAACAGGATCTAAAAGGGTTCTAGAGGTATCTTGTTTTTTCTTTTAGTGTTTGGTCGTTTCAGGACTTTACAAAGTATCCTGCAGGGGCCAGAGGAATCAAAGATGGCCAGTCTACTTTGGTACACTTCATCCTTAGCCAAGCTTCTTCTGGCTTCATTGTCAAAAGCCTATCATCATGCCAGCCAGACCTGGACCAGTTCAAGACCCCTTTGGAAACTACACTCCCACCCCTCATACTTGTTAACTGTGGTCCTCACAACTTTCCCACTCCAATCCCCGCTTGTACCTATTCTGGGCACTCCTTAGAGACTGAACAGCTAAGGAAGCAGTTCACAGTGCTTTCAGAAACACTCTAATACTAAATGCAGGGAGTCTGTCCTACCAGTAAATCCACTGAAACTACGAAATTGGTATATTGTGAGGAAACATCTCAGTTTCCTTTTTGTTATCATTTTTGAGCTGACTCCAGTAGCTCCTCCCTGAACTCCTCTTTCATCGTTGCCTTTGTAATTACCAGCCTAGAAAACACCGCCCTGTCTCAGACCACTGAATAAAAGAAGTAAACTTTGATTTCTGCTTTTATGCTCCCCTATCTTCCCAGGATGTGATGGATCATTACTCCAGCTCAGAAATTGCCCAGTCTTAAATCACTGCCCAGGAGTCCCATTGTAGGTAGCATGGGTCCTCTCCAAGGTCAGTTCTCATACCTTTGAGACCTTCCTATCAGGCAGATTCAGCTTCACTGCTTTAAATCCCCAAATTCTAAAGGGCATCTAGGTTTGTCCTAAAAATACTGTGGCACAACTTAACCACCTGTAAATATTACATGTTACCTTGTAATTGGCAGGTACAATACTTCCTGAGAGTTACATACAGCAAAGAGCCTGGCAGATTTGTTTATATATAGCGATAGCAATGCCAAGGGCACAGGAGAGACGAGACCAACATCTGGGAGATGAAAGCAAGCCTGAAAACGGGGACTGACACATGTACACAAACCAGTTACACAGGAATCTCCTGGCAAGTTCATTTGACAAACAGTACTTGTCTCACCTCTAATTTCACGACTTAGTATTGCTGTTGTTAGCAGCACTTGGCAAGAAAACGGGAGACCAACCCCACACTCATGGGAGAGGAAGCACCCTGAAAGCAAACAGCACCCAAGACACATGGATGCCTCAACAGCACTCATGGCATATCATCCTCAAGGTGTCAGCCATGAGCTAGCCACTGGGTTTAGTACAGCAGCGCCTGCAAACATGCCCCAACTCCTCTCCTCTGTTTTCACTACAACAACTTTAACTTTGTACAGGGATCCTGTAGAGAAATGCTCCTGGATCATGTATTTCAATTTTAGTAATAGTCCAAACTGCACCTTGAGCCAGAAGAGGGGAAAAGAGTGGTAGGGATGACCAAACAAGGGGGAAGGGCCACTGAGGTCCTCCTGCAGCTGCACTGGTTGCCAAGCAGCTTCTTGAAGCCTTCCCTCCCACCTGCAGCCAGCCTCCAGTCTGCTTCACACTGACTTTAATCCTCTCAAGGTGAATACAGTGCTCTCTAAAGCACAGGGCTGATAGCCCCGGATATTCAATTAGTGGGATATTCAGTTCATGTGGAGGAAATGGTGAGTGTGTGGCAGGCAGCTGGGATGAAGTGGCTTTCTCCATGGAGAAGGTGCCCTGTCAATACACCCCCTCCCCACTCAGGAGGAGATAACTCATCCACAGCTATGAGAGGTTTGGCTCATGTTTTGAAGCCTGGAAGGAGACTGCAACTTCTGGCACAAGGTCCTGGATGCTGTTTTCAAGAGGCTCCAGACATGACTAGATCTCACAAGTGCCAGGTCACACTCTCAAAATAGAGCTGGAAGTGAGATTTTAGCCCCTCCAATATTAAATCAGTTTAAGTTCACAGACACTATCCTGCAGTAGTATTGGGGAGCATCAATTCAGAGGACACATTTAAACCCATGCTTTCCTCAAAAGAATTCAATGATGAGATGTCAACTCATACTGCTCTGTTACCAACTTTGAAGACTTAAATCCAAAACCAGCTGCCACAGAAGTCCAACAAAGCAGCATTCATCTGTTTATACTATCAGTGTCTCTGGAAAGATTGGCAGACAGCTCTTCTGGTGATAGATACATACTGAAACCTGATCAAAGCCTGAGTTATTTTTCTCCATCCAGCAACACTGGAACCCTAGCCAGGCAACAAACCCCAATATTTCCATTAGGATGAAGGGAGAAGTAATGAAAGCCCCAATCCCACTGTCATCCCAAACATTAACAAATCATCCACCTCATCCTTGGAGCAGAATTCACAATAACTTCCATGTGGTCCCCAAACACTGGCCAGACAAGTTTTGTAACACAAATTAATGCACCATGGTCTGGTGTAACGAAAACGAAAGCTGCAATTCCAACATTATCATGAACTTAAGGTGCTGGCAAGCTCACACAGAGCTAATCACAAAGCCCCAAAGGACAAAATGACCATCTTCCACTGACATCTCCTGCTGTGGCGTTATAAGGCCATTAGTCATCCCAAGGAAAGAAATACTGAAGCTAACCCTGACAGGTCACATATAAGGTCCTTCCACTTCATCACAAAACATGACATAGGTTTCCCACAATTATTATTTCATTCTCTAATCCTCTTGCCCCTACGTTTTGGACCCTATCCCACAGCTCAGTGCCCCAGCAGCTTAGGTTGTCACATGGAGGCTGAGCCTGAGGATGGAGCACTGAAACCAGGGAAATCACTTGAAAAACTCCCTCAACTCACTTGCACGCCTGCTGCTTCTTTCTCCAGAAAAACCCAATGTCAACATACCTGGGCAGATTGGTCACCGATGTCTGGCACACCAACATCTGACAGCCGGCACCAGTACTGTGCCCCAGTGCCCTGAAGCTGCTCTTCCCCATTGCTTTCAGCTTCAGAAGTCTCCGGTTGAGCAATCTCGACCTCCATCGGAGTGCAGTGCCCGTTCCCATGCTCCAAGCCTGATTTGTCTTTGCTGTCCTTGCTGCCTGGTGTTCTGGTGATGACCCCAAACTTTCTGGTCCTTTTCCCATTCTGAGCTGCTCTGTCACCAGGTTCAGGGCTGGGCTTGGCTTTGGGGTCACAGCTGTTGCTGTTGTTGCCGTTGGAGGGAGGAAGAGGAGCTTTGCGCTTGATGCGGCGCAACATGATCAAATAGACAAAGCCGCCATTCCAGCACTGCTCAGCCAGGTAACTGTAAGGGAATGGATGCACGGGAATTACCAAATGCTTGCCCCACAGCACCCACATCCCACCCCAGCATCCCAATGCACTACATCCTGTGATATTCATGCACATTCTCAGACAGCTGACTATTAAGCATGTGGACAGGTTAGGAAGTCCCTCAAGCATTGGCAAACATTCTTTTCCTTCAGTATTATGAGGAATAGTAAGTCCTACCAGCCACCCAGGCTGATCCCACCATGGTGTAATACAGCTACTAGTAAATGCCATCAGATGGGTTCCCACCACCCTGATTTCTGGATCAGCAGCACAGCAACACTGAAAGGTGAGACAAGCACAGAATGTTTCCAGTGGGGCATTAATATAAATAAATATTAAAAAAAATAAAAATCAGGTAGGCTGCATTTGTGCAGCAGCCCACACAGCATTTGTATCTGAAATGAGCCTTCTAAGTGAAACTAGTCTTCTACTTTGGCTTACGTACATACTTTGAGGGCCTCAGGGAAAAATTAAAATCAGCCACTGGTGTAAACATGAATAGCACCAATGGCTTCAATACAGCAAAGCATGGCACTAAAAGGAATCTCAGCTACAGCAAATATACATGGACATAATAAGGTGTGTTTCCTTTACAGTAAGCATAGAATCACCAGGTTGGAAAAGACCTCTTGGATCATCAAGTCCAACCATTCCTATCAATCACTAAATAAAGGCGAATCAACCACCTCCCTGGGCAGCCTGTTCCAATGCCCAATAAAACTTTCTGTGAAAATTTTTTTTCTTAATGTCCAGCCTGAACCTCCCCTGGTGGAGTTTGAGGCCATTCCTTCTTGTCCTGTCCCCTGTCACTTGGGAGAAGAGACCAGTTCCCTCCTCTCTACAACCTCCCCTCAGGTA
>WAAB01010177.1:116792-136211 GCA_013389865.1 Piaya cayana
GTCCAGATCCCTTTGCAGGGCCTTCCTACCCTCCAGCAGATCGACACTTCCACCCAGCTTAGTGTCATCTGCAAACTTGCTAAGGGTGCACTCAATGCCTTCATCCAGGTCATTGATGAAGACATTGAACAGGGCTGGACCCAGCACTGAGCCCTGGGGAAACACCACTTGTAACTAGCCTCCAGCTGGATTTAACACCATTTCCCACCACTCTCTGGTCCCGGCCATCCAACCAGTTTTCTACCCAGGAGAGTGTGCACCTGTCCAGGCCAGAGGCTGACAGTTTCCAAAGCAGAATGCTGTGAGAAACTGTGTCAAAGGCTTTACTTAAGTCTAAGAAGACTACATCCATAGCAGTAGCGTATTCCAGAAGCAAGAGCTAAATGATTTCAGCTGTGCAAGAGGAAACCACTAGGTTCTTGTATCAGAGCAAAGTAAGGCACCAGAACCTCCTGTAACAAACTCTCTGAACATGCCTTGAAGGAATTAACATTTCTCCTTCAAGCAAATACACGGTGACCTTACAGATATGGCACCCCTCAATGAAAACGCGGAATCTAACTTCATAACTCTTTTGAGAAAGGACATACCTCAACCTGAATTCTTGAAATATTTGGGTTCTGAGCCAAGGGTGTAACCAACTGAGAGTACAAACAAGCAGGAATTTGTACTTAAGAGGCTTGTATGTGCCCTTTCACAGCAATTTAGGCCCCAAAATATATTGCCTTTCTCAGGAGTGAAAGCAACAAGAACTTCCCAGAGCATCAAAGAGTCATCTGCAACAGCTACAATGAACTCTTCACTAATACAGGGTAGTTGCTGAGTCTACAGCTATCAGAGGAGATGAGATGCTAGGTGTGGAGCTGAACCACAGACGATCCCAAGAGAAAAAAAACACAGCACTTGCGGTTGAGAGAAGAGGAATGACTTGAGAGTCTTCCACCAATTTTTTTTTCCTCCCTGGTGCTTGAAGACTGATTTTCCCCTTCCCTTTCTTAAAAGTTGTTTGGCCTTCAATGAAACCCTTCGAAGTTATTCCTGCACAGAGATGACTTCATAGTGAAACAGGAAAAGCAGCTATGATAACCCCTGAAGCAAACTTCTGCACTCTCAGTTACTCAAAGTAACCTGGACTAGCCTGGCAGTAGCTGGAAATAACACCATGGGTGTGCATTTCTATTCAGAGACGTGTCAGCCCACTACTTCCTAAAGCTTAGATGTCCCCCCAAACAACGCTGGCATTCAAATCACTTATACTGAACTACTAAGACTGATTCCCAAATGAATGCAACAACTACATAGCCTTAAAAGCAGCCCTGGAGCAACACAGGAGAAGGACAAGTAAGTTGGCTGTGCCAGATTTCCCCAATTAATATAAACTGGACCCATGCTCCCTGGACAGTCCACTCAGTGATCTTCACCAGGCAAGACTTCTTTTGTCTTCTTCTTTTTTAAAAACACTAAGAATATTTAAGTAAAACTGACTTATTGGAAAGTCTCTGCAACAAAGATCAGACATCTGGGTGGCTATGAGGTGATACTTGGCCCAGGGAGGAACCCAGGCCTGGCAGCACCTGAAGAGTTAACCTAAAAAAAAAATTCCCTAATTAAGATGGAAGTATTTTTGATTATCAAGTTAAAAGAAAAATTCTTTTAATCAACAGAAAAGAGGCAGTTCTGTTCCAGAAACAATATGTGCTGCCTGTTTTTCACATTTATCTTTCAACTCAAATTTCAAGGCAGCCAGTAAAGTTGATTAAAATTCATGACTTTTGCTTGTGGCAAAACCAGTGCACTCTGATCCATCATACGTAAGCCTGATAGCATAACTTCTCGTGGCACAAGGAAGCTTCTCTTCCCATAGTCCTGTGGATTACATGGGTACTGCCCACCCTTTTTTTATGCAGTCAGTTCTGCATGACATGTTTTTATCCAGGTGCACATATGTGGGGTTTTTAGAACACTGATCTCTATCTCTGAGCTAATCACTGATGTATTTTGGAGTGCCAGTAAGCAAATGCATACATTACTCACCTACTTAATTTAGGAAACAAGTGGAATGACAGTGAACTTAGCATATATCCAAATAATTTTATAGAGGTAAACCCAATTTACTGTTTCACCTCCACTTACAGCATGTTTATTCTGTTCATAAAAGTGTAAAGGTATGAAAAAGGATAAAAGAAGGGAGGGTTTCTTTTCCTATTTACTGCTTACAGACAACCATCATTACGTTCTGGAGCAGGGTTTCAGCATGTGGTAATAGATTCAGCTGCACCGAAGTCAGTGGGGCCGTGCTGATTTATTCCATATGTTGAGATGGTCTGCATGTTCCAGGCATGCAGCCTGCAGTAACTCATGGGTTTATGTCTTCTTGAGTACTTCTCAGCGGTTCAAAGCACACGACAAGTTTCCAAGAAAGAAAATAAAATGTCTTCTCTGGGTCAGTGAGTGATCAATCACCTTTGCATGGCAGCAAGTGATCACACATACCAGATGATGTCAGGTATATCCGGACATGGTAAATCTAGCTAGTACTGGTGATGCAGTAAATGGTATCACTCTCTCAGAGTTTGTTTAGAACCAAAACCTTAGCATCCCATCTTGGAAAACCACCACTAGTATAACAACAAGCTCATACGACAAGATAGGAAACTAATACAACAAGAGATTGTGGTCACTTGCTGTACTGCCCTCCCAAGACAGGGCTGTTAATCAATGAGCCTGAGTCACATTTAAGTTCTGCTAAGTACATGCTGCCTACTTAGTTGGCTTGCTTTTCCTTTGCCATTTCTTCTGCTGTTTAAGTAGTAAGCAAAAAAAAAAGAAAAATCCATAGCAAGAACAGCAAGGTCTCAACACTGGATAAAAGACAGGAAAGGCTGTATTAAATGAGTGAGAACCGTCAGATTTTTAATTACTTTCTATCAATCCCAGAACATCCCATGCCAGACTGGATTCAATAAAATGTAATTATCTAGTCTCTACACTGCAGAGAACTGCAAAAGCTAGACGGGACCCAAAATCCCACTCCTCATGGGGTTTAATGTACGCAACGCAGACATGCCTTTTTTTCTGATTTGGTCCCTGTAGAGCACTTAACAAAGATTTTAGCAATCAAGACACCAACCATGTCTCAGGGAGGGCAGAATCAGAGCTGATGTGTGTCTGCAGCTCTTGGCACAGATGCAGGGAATCAGCTGCAAGCTCCAAGTTGTCACCTAATTTGAACACTGTCTTCAGTTTGGATGGCGAAGGTGCACAGAGCAAAAATATCCCTGATACAGCTTTACTTGATCCAAATCTATTGAAAACTGAGAGTCTAAAATTTACACTTTTCCATTACAGTTGGCAGGGGATGGAGCAGGATCTCATACACCAGCTGGATCTCATACACCAGCTAAGAAAACTTGGGCACTTACTTTTGGTGCCAGCAAATGATGACACATAACAAATCCTTCTATTATTGGTTTTAAGAATGCTAGAAATTTTACCAACTGATCATATGGCTATTTATTCTATTTGTAAAACCAAAGTATCTCACCACCAAAACACCCACCCATGCTTTCTGTGTCTGCCAGTCCTTACAAGGTAGTGCCAGTACAGCCGGGAAGCCTGTCAGATGTTGCATCATCACCTCTCCAAGTAGGGTCTAAAACATTACTGCAACATCGGCTTAGAAAATTTTGCCACGGATGTGCTCAGAAGGAAGGAACATCTGCCAGCTCCTGCTGATTTGATCTCACCCTCACACCAGCTTTGGTAAAATCCCAGTCTGTACAAAACACTGCCCTTAAGCAGTGGGGCAGACTTGTTCTCTTTGATAGGAGAGAAAATATTACAATGCTAATCATCGTTAAACACAGGGAAAAATTACTTTATACTTCAAAGGGCAGTGGAAAGTTACCTCTTGCAAAGCTCAACCACAGGTTGGAAAACACAACTGGTGGCTGGTATCATTTAGCATTCACTTTGTATAAGAGCTATGAAGAGTCTGACACGTCCACTTCCTTCAGAGACTATTTTGAGTTACAAAGCCAAAACCCATTTCTCCCCTACACAGCTGAACTGATTGCTGCGATCATCAAAACCGATAAACTTGCTGAGTTTATTCCAAGTTCCTTGGCATGCACGTGAAGTGTCAGACTCAGAAATGGTCTCTTAGAGTAAGCTAGTAATTTTTTCATTTTTATATATATATTTGTGTGTGTGCATATAAATATAAAGGTTTATAGATATGACAAGAGCATGCTGTGACAAGCTCTCTGTCACATCCTATCTCACTTGAGCAAATGCAGGCGGCTGCACTGAGCTACAGAAAAACCAGAGCAGACCCAGCAGCCATAGGAAAACATCTGGATCCACTTTAGGATCAGAAATATTGAAGAAGTATGTTTATTTTACACTAATAATACTATTTAGCATTTCTCCAGAACCTTTCATCTTGATAAATCAGAAAGTGCTTTGGAAAGCATACACAATGAACATCACTGACATCTCACCAGACAGCCCATCAGGCATCTCACCAGGTCATGGAGGAGAAACCTCAGCCAAGACAACTGCTTCCAGAGCCCCCACCTACCCCTCCTCATATCTATAATGTCCTTACCAGGACAGACAGACCACTAATTGTTATGTTCTTCTCTGAAAGACTCTGGCACGGTCTTGAGTCTTGAAACTCAATCTTCTTTAGGCTGGAAAGAAGACAAACAGTGTGGATCCTCACAGAACTGAAACCTCCAGCCCCAAGGGGGATTTAAAAGCTAAACTTAACAAAACACCTCTCCATGTCACTGGCGAATGAGCTGACTTGCTTTTCAGGTAAGGTAGGACAAATTAATGACTAACAGATAGTGACTGATAGAAAACCTCACCTTGTTGCTCTCACTGTATGAGAAGACCCAATGCACTGAGGGCAGATTTTGGTAAGCACCAGGGAGTGCTTCTACCAGACTACTGTTTTTTTCAGGCAGAATTCAAGTCTCCATTCATGCAGTAAAAGGAAAACAACAGGTTACAAATTCTCAGGCAAACCTAGCTCAAACAGGCTTGCAAGAGGTTTTACCTTCCCAGTGCTGCAAGGACACCCCACAGCCAGCACTGTCCTCCACCGCCCTAGAGGATTAAGCTCTCCAACCACAATTTATCTCAAAAGAAAGCAATGGCATCCGTAAACCTGGCTGCTACTTCAATATTCTCTTGTGGGCACACAGCTACAGCATACTAGGAATGATCTCAATCCAGCACCTCGTCATCAACAAGTCCTTTCCTGCCCTGGGCTCTGCAGTTAATGGCACACAGAAGGGACACACCTGCCCTAGTAAACAGGGGAAAGGCAGAAAGGGCAAAGGGAAAGTCACTCATGGAACTGAGAGACTAGAACCCACAGAGTGCCCCAGGTTTGCAAGTGACCCCAGGTGTGCAAGAGGGTCCCCCACCACCCTTTTGAGGATGAGCAACCCTCAGGTTTCAGCTTGTGGCCAAGGTGAAGCAGCATCTCCAAGTCTCACACAAGCTTACTATGCCATAATGTTTTTTTCTCAAGACAGCCGAAGTGGTGGTTTTCTGAAGAAGAGAACTCTGAATCCAGTTATTTTGTCTATTTCATATTTTTTGCTATTAAATTTACAGCAAGGTATGCAACTAGGCCTACTGTAATCTTGAAAGAAAAACAAATCTGGAAGTTAAATTTCAAGTTGTATTCTGTAGCTTTTTACAAGCCAGTGCAAGAATGTCTGGTGTTGTTTAAACTCAAGCCTTTTCAGGATTAAAAAACTACTTGTAGCTTTGAACATGACACTGCTCGTGCTCACCATGGCAATGGTCAAGCTGTTTGCTGGCTGGTTGCTGTTAGTCTCTACAATGCAACACAACTCAACACCAACATCTTGGAGAAGCAACAGTAGCAGCAAACAGATGAGGCAAGGTTAGATCATCACCATTCATCAGACAAACCAAGCCATTAAGAATTTAATACTAACAGTAACAGATGTTCCAGTGTTGAAGTCCGAAAGAGCCCTTGGGGAAACGCTTCTCTAATAGGAGGCCCTGGGCAAGACCTCTTGGCCCAGCAGCTGCTTGCAGCTTTCACTGGAAGACAAGAGTCAGCTTGGGCTTACAACACAGGACCACAAGTAGGGTCTGGTGAGATACCTCACCCTACCTGTTACCGATGAAATGATGTGGCTTTGGATTTGCAAGAACTGAATTCCTTTTTTCCTTGCTATGTTACACATCCCTCACAGCACCGTAAGCAAATCTTTCCATGAAGAAAACAAGGTCAATGTGTCTTACCCCATAGAATCGCTTCAAGTTCTAAGGTGGTGAAGCCATTGGCCTAAAGTATTACAGCTTCACAAACACCTTAAATCTGGGATCAGACAACACCAAACACCATCACAGTTTTTCTGCCACTCTATCCTGCTAAAGTGCTGGCACAGTCATTTGGGCAACAATACAAATGAACCCAATGAGGGAACTGATCCAGCTTTAAATTAATCCAGCCAAAGCAAACTTTTGAAAACTCAGACCTCAAGATGGAGAGTTTAAACCCAGTCCAGTGCTCTGATCTTGTCACGTCAGTGCAGAGGCAGGAACAGGAGAAGAGGCTGGTGGTGGCAGAGGACCACACTTCTGCTCCCATGAGGAGCCCCCACCTATGTATGGCTGAGAGATACACACAGCTGTAGCCTGTAGGAAGAGAATTGCACACAGAGTGCTAATGGGAGTTCTGTCTGGGTTCAGCTGAATGGCACTCATATCTTCAGTTTCTAAAATGGAAAGGATTGGCATCCTCACCACAAACAACAAAGACCAGCTGAATCACATCCCCATCAGAGGTGTGGAAAAGGAGACACTAGATCATGGCAATTATGCTGGCATGTCACAAGAACACATTTCTATCCTGTATGTTGCAGAGATGCCTTGGAAGCACATTCATGACTTTGGGAGAACAAGCAGAGTGGGTACCTTCAAAATACCCAGCACATGGATGAAGTACATGAACAGCCACACTGAGCCTCCTCCCCTCCCAGAATGTCTGAAGAGCATGACTTGAAGAGCTGGACAGCCCTCCACATCCAAGAGAAATCTCTGAGCTCTGATAGACATTCTAAACCTAATAGATAATAGGATTGCAGCCATCTGCCCCCCATGGAATAAAAAAAAAAAAAATCTTTGGGATTTGCTTATTTATTTGCTGTGCTAGCAGAAGAAACGAGTGACATTGCTTTTAGACTGTAGAGATTTTGGACTCAAGCTTTTTAAAGGACCTGATCTTATTAAGCACCTAAGTCCTGTGATTGCATCTAAAAGTGCTAAGAAACAGATGTACTTGCTGCTTTTTGGGTTTGTGTCCTAGAGACAAACTAATGGGTATTAAGGAGGAAAATTCTATTTCTTCCTTGTTTAGTAGTAGAGCATACAAACAGAAGTGGTCTAACCCAGTCAAATCATCATGGCACTGAATGTTACAGTTTGTTAGTTCACAGCTCTGCTGCAGACAGTTAGCTGGATATGTTACCTTACTCACAAACATAATTTCCAGTTATGAAAAAATGTAGCAATTTGAAATGACTAGCTACCAGTTTAAAAATTCTAAGTGCTACCTTTCTTCTTTTATTGCAACAGGCCAAAATGATACCAAGTTAGAAGGAGGCACTAGCACCTGCAATTACTCCTTGAACCACGGTGTGTTACTGCTGTTGAGATGCAGTAGGTCTCCCCAGCCAAAATGATTTCCTGCCCTTCTGAAGACATTCATGCTCTTGAAGCTCCTATCCAATTGCTGTTCATCCCTTACCGCTCTCTCTATGCATCTGCTCTCTTCTTGAGGACTTGGAGGAAGGTTGAGTTTTACATCTCCTCCACCCTTTCGCCAAAGAAGAAGACAATTTGTCTTCCTCTCAGAGCCTAGAGGTTGGATGTGCCCTCCCCTGGAGGACAGGACAAGGCGTGACATACTTGGTTGCTTCATGCTGCTTGGTAATGCAGTTGCAACACATGGGTGAATGAGTGCAGTCATACCCCTAAATCCACATCCACACCCAAACACTACCACTGCCAAGAACAGAGACACTTCCCTTGCTCCATTTATTACCAAACATTTTTCAAAATTTCTTGATTTATGTCCCCACTGAATGTTCATCATCACTCAGTCTATGGACTACACTAGAGCTAATGCAAAATAACTCCAAAACAACCACAGTGCGGAGGTCAAGTCTTAGCTCAACAGTTCCATCCTACAGACCTCCTCCCCTTTTGGTTACAGTACTGCCTAACACAGACATGGGGCAATTGCTCCATGCCCCCAACAAGAATATTCCCCAATGTATTCATCCAAAGGAAAGCTGCAAAGACCACAGCTATCATCTATTAGATCCATTAATCATAATCTGCTTCACAAGAATTGCAAGGACTCAACTGGATAGGACCTGCTTGCAGAGAATGCCCAGCACACACACTGGAATTCAAATACACTACTGTTTACTTTTTGCAGTCATTGCATTAAGTTATAGACCAATGTTCTAAGTGCTGCAATTGCTGCTGGAAGAGATGCAGCTTATTATCATGTTTGGGTTTTTTTCAAACCAATATTTCTGAGTTAGAAAGCAAATCTCAAACACGAATGAAAGAGTGCTGGAACCCTGACTTTTAAACTGAGAGAGTACGTCAAAATAAATATTTTACTTTATTGCAGATCAATTTGCACTAACTGCTATTTGAAAATCTTCAGTCTCCCATGCAGTGACATTCCTTCTCCATAGTTCTCCTCCTGAGGTGTAAGACTTGCTCCATACAAGGGAGCTCAAACAAGTTCACATTTGCAAAACATTAAATAAATCATCCATTCAGAAAACACATGAGCCTCACGTTAAGAAACAAGGAAGAGGTCAAAAGCCATCCACATGTGGCCCATATATAAGGTATATACAGCTTTCAATGCTTCTCTCACTCCACCTGGAGTACACAGATCTTGCTACTGTGTTTCACACTTCACTACCCTATTCCCAAGGCTCTCCAACCTTTGTCTAGGATATTTTAGGATCCCCTCCCTAAAACAACTTCTTTCTAAGCATCCTGCTAAGATCCTTCCTGCTTCCTCCTTGCAAATCACTTATCTAATTGTGACCCCCATTTCCAATCACACCAGGCAGCAAATGACAGCTGAAAGCAGATTTAACCTGAGACAAATGATTTGTACTCAAAACTGAATGTGAAGTTTAGCATGGGAGATACACTTTATCAAAATCCAGGATTTTTCATGGAGGTAGCAGGCAGGGGAGGGTACGTACAAAAATTCCAGAGGTGGATGTGATGATGCCCTACTGCAAAGCTTACTGGTGGGAGATCTGCAAGTCCATGAGAGCTAGATCATGCCCCCCAACCAGCACCAGTGCAGCAGCACACAGCAGTGCTAGCAGCAGGGCTTATTTGCTCTGACTCAGAGCCACACCAACAGTGTGTGGCCAGGGGACTCCAGTTCCCAGGGACTGGCCAGATCCACTGTGACCAAGCCACCTCCCTGCCCCTAACACAGACCTTAGTACCTCCCCTCCCCAGCCCAGAGCCACAAGGATGAGGGCACCCCCTTACTTCCAGCTACCAGCAGCTCCTCCTCTGTCCCCACTCACGCCCGGGCTACTCCTGTGCAGTGAGGTCATCCCACTGGGATAAACCTTCCTATTTTTCCCCTAGGCAAGAATTACCACATGCCCCCAAAAGGGATGAGAAAAACCACATCCCACTGAAAGAGGTTTTATTCCAGCAGCAAAGCTTTACAATGATACTTTAAGGAGGAAAAAGAAGGAAATCTTGGCAACATTGTTTTGGCAAACCGTATTCTTTGGGTTTCAACATTAGTTGCAATTCCCAGAGCACTCCTTTCCACTGAGAAGTGAAGGGTTTGGATGTCAGTAAGCAATGGAAAGGAGAGCCAGAAAATTTAATCAAGTCTATTTTACAGCAGGAAGCAGCATGCAGAGGTAGAAGAGACTTATTTCCAATGTTTTTGCAAGCTTACTTGAGCCCCTGAGAGGAGCTCTATTAACAGAGGGAGGCCAGGCTTCAAATAACCCTGCAAGTGCTGGGGGGCAGACGGGGAAGGAACAAATTCACAGTGCTCAGATTTATTTGAAGGCACCAATTGTACCAGGAAGGACTATTTGCCTTCAAAAGATCACTCAGTTTTGGTTATTTTCCAGGATTTTTCCTAATACTGAAAACAGTAGCTACTTCATCAGCAGCTCCCTCCTTAACAAGGGGTAGCAATGCCTGTCTTTCAGCATCCTCAAATCTTGTGATTCGACCAAGAAACATGTATTTGAGATGAGAAATTTAGCCCTCTACTAATACAAAAAAAACCCAACCCTAACCCTTCATCAGAGAAGGGGGAAGGTCTGTAACCTGACTATTCCATTTTAAAAAAAGAGTTTTTAAAAAAACATAAAGGGGAAAAAGAACCTAAACTCATACACAGAAACACATGGACACATGCTCACATACTTTTTTTGGTTTGGATTGGTTTTTTTGTGACTTTCACACTGCAGAAGGCCTGAAAAAGAAGGGAAAATGAGTGAATTTTCCACAAGTGTGTTCATCACAGCGAGGTGTTCCACATGCCCCACATGACATCAGTACCCATCACCACCCACAAGACCAAGCTAACACAACCCCCAGCCCCATGTTCTTTCCAGTGAGGCTGTCAGCACTTCATTTCTTTTGCAGCCAGTCTCGCAAAGGACATTTTTGTCTTTTGAGGACCATCGCCTGTGGGGACAGGAGGCTTATTTAGCTATTTAACATCGCTACTTTGTTCTTAGCCATGACGACAGGCTGTGCATACAGTAAATCCCAGGGATAAACTGCTTTTGGTTTTGACTATGGGCTTGCTGAACCATGCTTCCTCTGCATGCTGCGACAGGTTTCTAACCATAATAACCCCGCACAAAGCACTGTCTCTCTTGCTCAACAGTTTCTGTCAGTCACACCAAACCCTTCCTCATCCACTGCCTAAATATATCTTTGATATTCCTGACATTCAGCCAGAATAAAGGACTTACCCTCTCTAAAACAAGCAAACTGTTCCAATATTCATTCAGATTTACAATTCCCCATGAGCACAAACATTTCTCATCCAAACTCCCTGGTGACGGGGCCAAAGTTATTTTTGCCCAGGCAAGTGCATTGCTTTGAATTCAAGCACTTCACTCACAGATGCTCAGGATTCCCAGGTGGAGGCAGATCACCAGCGAAACACAAGCAACTACCAACTTGCTGAGGCTGGCACCAACGCAGGTGGAGCAAAAACTACCCTCAGCCAGATGACAACCACCCCCAGGATGATACCCCCAACAACACTGCATGTCCCCAGACCATACTGCTTGAGTAAGTTTTGGAATTCCAGACAGAACTCTGCAACAAAACAGTTTGCAAAGGCTGGAGATGGGCAATGCCGGATATATATGTGCCTGTCTACAGCACATTTGCTGCTTTCCTCGGATACTCACATTTATAAACCAGCTATTAATTACATCCCCACTTTCTGTTTTTAACACAGTAAGTTAGGATGAGGCCAAAAGGAAGAAAAATTAACAAACACACATGGCAGCAGCCATTAATACTTTTACTCAGTTTTGCAACAGAGAAGACAGACATGCCCTCCTCAGAGAGCAAATGGATGAGTACTTGCAGATTATTTCAACTTCCCAAACAACACTTTGCATACAGTGAAATTTCTGGATTTAACACAGCTTTTGCAGCCTGCTGTAACCCCTCCGCCAGCTAGAAAAGATATGAGCACCATTTCAGTAGACCACCCCAGGGTCTACAATGCCAGAAACTGCCTCAGGTGAGAAGGAAAGCCCCAGCAGCAGCCCCAAAAATGAACACTGTCCTAACAGTCTGGAGAAAGGATGCAACTGCCTTCTGCATCTATTCACAGAACAAGCTTTTTCCAAGCAGCAAATCAGCATACCTCCCCCCTCAAGATGCTGCAGCAGCAGCCAAAACTTGTCAGGATTTACCCTAAAATGCAGCTTCTTTAGATGCTGCCAAATGCAACAGAGGTGCCATCCAACTCGGGACATGACAACAAAGTTAAAAATAACCACCCTATAACTTTTCTGCCTAAGAACATGCCTGAGACCCCTCACACCTCCATCACATCACAACAACAGTGAGGATTATTCACTGATTTCTCCTCCCCACAAGCCCAGGAAGGAGTTTCCTGCAGCCCTGACACAGGGTCCAAACAGGGACTCATGCTGCCATGCAGAAGGTGGCCATGGGTACTGCAGCTCAGTGACTGGTCAGGACTGAATCTGTGAACACAGAAGCAGGTAAGGGTATGTATGCATTGGAGTACACCACCTTGGCTGAGAGGAGTCCCTGGCACACACATTGGTGCACCCTCCCTTCAAGAGTGGCAGGTCTCACAGGAGAGGCATACTGGGAAAAGGGTCCTACCCCATCACCCAGTATTACAGAGCCTATCAGGACTGCTGCCAGGCAGCTCACAGCTTGCAAAAACACTTGGCACTGTGGCCCTGGGAGCCAGTAGCCTCCAGCCTTCACAGCTGAAAACACCGCTGGGAGCAAAGCAGAGTGTGTGCCTCAGCAAAGAGCTGTGCCAAAAGCTGAGGAGGTGGAGCACCTGCCTGCTCACCTGGCATGGTGCAGAACAGAAGATGGCCATGGGCAGCCCCTAAGGCTATGAAGAGTCTGCTCACTGCCAGGACACATCCAGAATACAAGAAAATCAGTGACAGGGAAATGAATTAGAATACAACCATCCAACTAGTTACTTACCCACCAAACAGTCCACCCACCAAATCCATATATCTCCAATTTAAAGAGAAGGATGTTGTGCGGGACAATGTCAAAGGTTTTATAGAACTCCAGACACATTAAATCCATTGCTTTTCCTGTGTCCACTGATGTGGTTACCTGGTCACAGAAAGCCACTAGGTTGGTCAGAGAGGACTTACCCCTGGAGAAGCCGTGCTGGCTGCCACTAATGACATTCCCGTCGCCCATGTGTTTTAGCATAGCTTCTAGGAGGATCTGTTCCATGACCTTCTTGGGCACAGAGGTGAGACTGACAAGTCAGTAGTTCCCAGGTTCATCTTTTCTACCCTTCTTAAAAATGGGCAGTGTTACCTTTCTTCCAGTCACCAGGGACTTCTCCTGACTGCCATGACTTTTCAAATATCACAGAGAGTGGCTTGACCACCACATCTGCCAATTCCCCCAGGACTCTGGGATGCATCTCATGAGGTTCCATAGACGTATACATGTTCGGGTTCCTCAGGTGGTCACAAACCTGATCCTTCTCTACAGTGGGAGGAGGTTTACCTCCCTGGTCCCCATCTTGTTGTCCTTTAACCCAGGAGGAGGGAGGAAAAAGCAATTGTCGGTGAGGACTGATGCAAAATGTTGTTGAGTACCTCAGCCTTCTCCTCATCTGTTAATATGTCACCATTTTCACCCATCAGTGGGCATACACTCTCTTTAACCTTCCTTTTCTCACTGACATACCTGTAGAAACCTCTCTTGTTGGTCTTTGCTTCCTTTGCCAAGTTCAGCTCCAGCTGTGCCTTGACCTTCCTCACTCCATCCCTACACAACCAGGCAGCGTCCCTATACTCCTCCCAGATTCCCGGTCCCTGCTTGCACTGCCTGTGCAGTTCCTGCTCAGTCTTCAGTCTGACCAGCTGGTCCCAACTCAGCCATGCTGGTCTCTTCCCTTTCCTGCCTGATTTCCTACATCTGGGGACTGAATGCTCTTGTGTTTTATGGAGGGCATCCTTAAATATTTGCCAGCTCTGTNCCCAGGCTACCTCCAATCTCAACATCACCAATGAGCTCACTTGTATCAGTGATCATCATGTCCAGCATTGCATCTCCTTGGGTAGGGTTGTCTATTAACTGGGTTAAGAAATTATCTTCGATCTAGGAGTCACCTGGATTGCCTACAGCTTGCCATGATGCTTTTCCGGCATATGTCAGGGTGGTTTAAGTCCCCCAGTAGGACAAGAGCTTGCAATCATCAAGTCTTCTGTAGCTGGAGTAAGAAGGCTTCACTGGTAGTGTCTCCTTGATCAGGTGGCCTGTAGTATACACCAACCACAAGGTTCCTTTTGTTGCCTCTTTTATACTGACCCATAAGCTTTCAACTTGTTTGTGGCCACTCTTCAAAGCCAGTTCTTCACACACTATTTTCTGATACAGAGGGTAACACTTCCACCCCTCCTTCGTGGTCTCTCCTTTCTGAACAGCCTGTAGCCATCAAATAGCCACACTCCAGTCATGGGATTTATCCCACCAAATTTCCAAATATGGAACTATTGTCCCCATTTCCTGGCCACCCGCTTTTTTTGTTTGTTTAATTTTTAACGTTAGGATCCACACAGAAATCTTCAGCTCTGGCATGAGACAGACCAATGCCACATCACAAGAAATCCCCTGTAAGTCCTTTGATGACTTTCATCTATTATTCACTTACTGCAAATCCTTGCCATTAACAAACTGCGCTAAGGGAATCCGAACTTTCAAAGCCATAAATCTCCTAATAACTACGGCTGCGTTATACATGCTTCAGGATTAACCATGTCATGTTAGAAACCCAAAGCTTCATTATTGGATTGAACCTGCCTGCAAACAGTGAAGAGATTGGTAACACTGTCACTGATTTCAATGGTGCAGGAGCATTCATTACATGACCTCCTCCTCCCGGATACATCAAGCACAGCGGCACAAATTTATGCTGTGCTGCTGTGCTACTCTGCCAAAGACCCAGAAACCTCCCTCAAGCACACTGACACCAATCCTAGCAGATAGCATTGGAGTAAACTTGACTGGAAGTACGCTCAGGCTTCATACTCTCTCCTTGCATGCAAACCAAAGGCAGCTCTACAACTTTCTGGTCTGTAAATTAAGAGTGTCTTTACTTGCTTTGAAAAATAAGAGCTTATTTAGTCAGTACATCAGCTTCTTCAAAGAGCTTTCAACCTAATTAGCCATACTGAGCTACTATTAAAATACAGGGTTTACATGCAATACTCTTGACAATAACAGAGCTGGTGCTTTGGTACCAAAGCTACAGAATTTGCACAAACTTCTTCAGATGCATTTTCCTATAGGCTCCAAATTATATTTCAAACTGAATATTTTCCTTTCCCGCAGTGGGTGTGGGAATTGACTCACTTCATTTGTGAGTTCAAAGCAATAACAATTTTTAGCCCATGTGCAGATCAAGAGTCTGAATATTCAACAGTGAAAGATAGCACAAGGGGGTGAAAGACAGACATACAAGAAAAGACATAAGAAAACAAAACAAAAAAAAAGCTGCAGTAAAAAAATAAAAGTAGTAAAAAAATAGTGGCTTGACTACAGATGAACCATATAGCTGTCCCAGATCAGCTTCTATAGGATAAGGGGGGTTGCTTAATTAAATGCAAAGGGCATGCCAGCTAGAGGCAAATCTTCCTGCATAGATTAAGATAGGCTGTCAAGCAAAACAAAGTTTACAAACCCTCCAAGACATGCAAAGCCCAGACAAGCAGACTGCAAGGCTCACAGATTTAAAGTCCAAGAGTTTCTACCCATCCCTGCTTCATACAGAGCGGGCTTATTCAGCAGATAAACCTTTAAAGCCTAATAAAAAAAACTCAAAGGCAACAGCATCACAGGAAAAGAAATTTCATTTCCCTGTTTGACTTCCATTCGTCTGCTTTAGGTACAGGCCTACTTACAGCGGAAACCAGCAGGTATGCATCCAAGGGCTCAGCGCCGCTCCCACTCCCTCCAAGCCAGTTCTCTCGTCCTCTCCTCTATCGCCTGCCACACCCACAGCACCCCAGCTCTTACACAAGCTCTTCCAGCTCTTCCACCTCACTTCCCCCCCCAGGGGAACTGCTATCTCCTACTTCAAAAGTGTTAAAAAGTCATGTTCCTAATTTCAGAGCAGACCCTGGCAGTGACTGCAGGAAAAAAGTCCTAACAGGGTGTTGGGGGGGGTGGTGGTGAAGGAAGCTAAAAAGTCTCATTACAAATCATCATAACTGCTTCATTATTAGCTTATAACATGTTTCCTTCCCCACCCCTTGCTAAAAAAAAATGGAGGTATTGATTGGACTTGTCAGCATGTTCTCACATAAGACTGAATTCAATTAAACAAAACACAGCTAACAAGACAGCAGGTATTGGATGTCTGCTTAAAAATAATAAGTAGCAACACACACAAGCAGTTACTATAACCCAAAAGGAGGATACTCTGTAATATATTTTGGACCTGCTACCGGCATAGAAAAATACAGAAGCAGACTTCAAACAGCAACTGTTTGCAAACAGGAGTAAAGCAGCAGAGCACGACAGCTTCTGAATTTTATTTCACATGCTGGATGTGAGTTTAATCTGAGCAGCAGCCACATAAATCCAGAGGGGCTCTATTAAAAACCAGTGCAGTGACTCATCCCATTGAGAAGCATGAATTCAGACTCTGAGCATCTATATATGCCTTAAGAAAGCCTTTTGTTTAGCAACAAGAATTCCTTTGTTGAACAAGCGGGAAGCCAGATCACATCCCTGTGGCAGGACATTTCTGCTCCTCTGGCAGTGCAGAAGAGTGTTTGACAGCCCACACACCATGCCAGAGAAATATTAACTGTCAAGTGTATGCCAAAGAATTCTGCCATGGGCACTTTAAGGTAGTGCTATTTTCAGTCTTCCCAGAAGTGCAACCCTACAGGAGCTCTAACACTGTCCTAATCCACCCAAATCTCTAGCAGCAAAACCTTGACTACCCATCACTCTCCCCAAAGATCAATGGGCATTTTGCCATCTGACCTGCAAGTCTGGGATTTCCTTGGAGTGCAGTGATGGCTCAGAGCCATGGCCGTTCCTTCACAGCCCTTTGGGAAGCTTTGCCAAGAAGCACACAGGGTCTTTTTTCTGAACACGCGCCACATTCACTGAGAGGCACAAGACTGTCCTCACTGCCAGCCAGTACAGGCATCCTTGACACTGACACCCAGCACTGCAATGACTGCCCCAGGGACTACCAGGCTGCATGCTTCTTCCTAAATATCAACGTTCTTCAGCAAAGAAGCTTTTTTATTTCCCACACCCTACCCCAAATTAAAGCAATTCATCACAATAGTAACATTCTGGTGGACAAAAACACCCACCCCCAACCTTACCTAGATGCCCTTATATTCAATGATAAAGATCTTATTTACTGGCATTTACTCAGAGAAGAAGCATCAATACACACAGTCTCCATTTGCCATGCTCATTAAGTCACACACAGTAGATAATCTCAACAAATTGCCACTGAGCACAGCAATAACAGACATTTAAACAGCCACATGCACCCCAGAAACAAAAGATCCATATTCATATTAATCACCATCATGCCCTGCTTCCATGACAATGATGATGCCCCCTCTTCCCCCCCAAACAAAAACAGAAGAACATCAAAACCACAGGTCAGGCATCTGTTGATCCTCTCCTTTTCATTTGGTGCCATCTTGATGCTGATGTACTATTAACAATTTCATCTGTTATATGCAAACCCATATAATTAGTCTGACACAGACTTTACTCTGAATTATAGTAGCACTTATTTTTCCATGAACATTTATTCTTCGGCTGGGATATCTGCTCTCACACTGATCAAATAGAGGAACATATACATGTACAGGTACTATGTGTAAACTCTGCTCATATGGATGCCATACAAGTATCAACTGTTTTATACATTAGACCAGGATGAAGTCATAAACATGACTGAGATACTACAGCACCCACACATATGTAACATATATTAGAAGTAAATATTAACGAACAACATTCAGCAGTGTGCTAAGGGATTGGTTTTCATTACCTATATGTTTGGGTGCTACGTCAAAGTCTTGGGTCTGAAGATGCATAATGAAATGCTGTAAATCTAAGATACTAGAGGATGTTAATATTTGGCATTTAACGCAGTACAACAAATTTAGATGTTAGTAAAAGTTACAGGATAGTTAAAAATCCAACAAAATGGTTAGCAAAATACGAAAGATTGAATCAATCTGTTGCATCCTACTAGATTTTGCACCTATCCTTTACATACATAAAATACATACACCCATGCAGTAAACCACAAAGTCTTCTATTGCCTTGATAGGACTGAGCCAGTACCAGATTTCTGATCTCATGATGTTGTTTGCAAACTCACATTTCATTTGACCAAGCAGAACCACCCTGATAATGCAGTTACTGCATTTTTTAATGCAAGACACTCACATGTTCCCAAAAACAGAGCTGGTCTGAGCTGCCTGTGTCACCAGAAGACAGGAGGGGACAAGGAACAGCACTGGACTCACAAAGCCCTCCTTGTAATAATTGACTAAAGCCCCTCTCTTTGGGGAAGTTTTTGGCAAGGACTGCTTAGAAATGTGCTGGCAAAAAGTGGAAGATGTTATGAGCTCTCCAGATGTTCCCACCCCTTGAAAGCCCTAACATTATCTTCAGTTTATAGGTTACCCCTCCTCTACAAACTTTTTTCCTCTCAATCTCCACAATTTTTTTCCCCCTCTTTTTTTTTNAAACAGATAAGGAGGCATCAGGGAAGGGAGACAGCTCCTCTTCAAGTGAGAAGAACACAAAACCAAAGCATGAAGCCAGCTATTTGATCAATACTCTTTGATTTAATTAGCTTTGGACCATGCTCAAAGCCAATGCCTTAGAATAATCACCACAGGCAAAATTCAGTTTGCAAGAAGGATTTCTTTCACCATCTGAGAAATAAAAAAGACATAAAACCTGGAGGCACTGAGGACAAATTTACCACCTAGAGAGAACTGCCTTCAGCAAAGCAACAGGTGGCTGACTTACCTAACTGTTGATCTCCTATACAGAAAAGCAGCTATCACACCAAATTTACTGATATATTTCATGTCATTTCAGTTTCATGTTTCAACTTAATTAATGCATTCTTCCTTTCCTTCTGTACCCTCTGAAGTCAGTTCTTCGGACAGGAAGGCAGAGATGGGTTCTCAACAGTACTGATCAGTAGCCCCCAGCATAAATTTACAGCACTTTCTGAAGTGGGTCACAAAAGCCATTTGCTGCACATAAAACCTTCTTACCTTCTCTGGTTTATTAAGATCTTCCCTCTGCACACAACCCCAGGGGCTGAAGGAGCAGAATGAGGTTCCCACAATCCAAGAAGAGGTGGTTAGAGACTTGCTTGCCTGGCTAGACATCCATAAGTCTATGGAGTCCACCCAAGAGTTTTGATGAAACTGGCGGATGTGCTTGCCAAACCCCTTTCCATCATCTTCCAGTGGTCCTGGATGACTGGGGAAGTACCACTGGACTGGAGGCTGGCTGATGTCATGCCCATCTATAAGAAGGGGCACAAGGCAGATCCAG
>WAAB01010177.1:141225-173670 GCA_013389865.1 Piaya cayana
GGAAAGGGTCATTAGGCACTGGAATATGCTGCCCAGGGAGGTGGTTGATTCGCCTTCCCTGGAGGTGTTTAAGTTACGGGTGGACGGGGTCCTGAGGGACATGGTTTAGTGTTTTGTGGGAGTGGTTGGACTCGATGATCCAGTGGGTCTCTTCCAACCCGGTGATTCTGTGATTCTGTGATTCTGTGAATATCTTTTAACTCCTTTCCACCTGTGCACCAGGAGTACCGGCTGCTCAGCTGAATGCAGCTGGGATTAGCTCTTCCCTATGGGGAGAAACTCAGGCATTCCTAGCAAGGTCAAACCTTCCCAATTCCCAACACTCTTGAGCAGAGTTTAAAAAAAAACAAAACCAAAAACCAACTAAGAAAAAAAATAGAATAAAAATAAAGACAGGTGAGCCTTAACCAGAAAGTAGACTTTCCAAATGACTGACAAATGCAGCAATCAGAGGACAAAAAGTGTTGCGATAGCATGGCACGTTATAAGATATAAATCAAGCACACACCAGAGCCTCAGATGGCTTTTCTCTTTGCAGAGCTCACAACTTCTGAATTCAACAAAATAATAATCACCCTGACATTAATGCAGCCATAAATACAGCCAAGCAAAGCTGTGCTCCTTTGATCAGTCTTTTTGTAAAGGCAGTATAAACAGGATTGCTGCTTTTCCATATCTTAAGAGGTTTTTACATTTGGAAAGTGTTACAAGGACACACCAGGAAAACAAGTGGTGTTTTGTTTCTTTTTCTTTTTGGCCTTTTTTGTTGTTGTTTTTCAAACCATAGTGAGAAAAGTTAAACATTTGACTCCCAGTGATTCAAACAATGTTGTTTACATAAGGGTTTATAAAATTAAAAATCAAGTTACTCCACATTCAGATATTTGCACTCCTGCCAAGTGTCTCAACAGACTAACGTCCTCGGAGATACAGACTTGCACTATAATGTTTCTGTCCAAAGCATTTAAATTTTAAAAGCCAAATACAAAGCAAAAACCCCACAGCTGGTTGCACAGCAGTGATCTCCAGCCTAAAGCAAAGCACAGGCTTCAGGTTTGCTTGGGTCACCATCGCCAGCAGCATGAAGGTAGGTTCTGACTGAACTGTTCCTGTATTCACAAGGACTTTAGCAACCTGTGCTGTTACCTGACCTATGTGAAATCAGAATGCTTCCTGAAGGTCCCTACGACTGTTGGTTGGGCAGAACTCCCACACTAGTCTGGTAACCTGACTGTGCTCGGCACGGTCTCTGCAATCTCCCAATGACTCCAGCTTCTTCAGAAATACCAGCATTTGGCAATGATGACTGGCTTAGGTCCTTCAGCTACACCTCCCTCTTTTCACATAACCCTTCCACAGGGTTTCATGACCCCCCAGTAATTCAATTTCTATTGTGAAAAAAATCTAGCAAAGCATCAATGTCTAGTTTTGCATCTCAAAAGTAGATTTGCACACATATGTTTTACTCTAGGGGTTATCACTCAGACTCACACATGCTATGCAGTAGTCTGACCCAGTTTTATCCCATTAAACCCATTTCTGCCAATTAGTGAAAAAACATTTCCTTCTGTAACAATTAATACTTACAGCTGTCAACCCTCAAGTTCACAATGCTCTACAGGCATCTTTAAATACTTGCATAGCAAAGGCATATGCACTCCTGAATGAAGCTGTTTTCACAAAGGTTATATTCTGAACTCCTACCAAAAGCAGAAATCAAACTTAACCACAAAGCTGAGGTGTTCTACAGTTACCATTACTAAATACACCAGCCAGTATCAGGGAGTGCTGGAGCCTCTGACATTGCTTTGTATTTTGTTCCAAGTCAAACATGGGCTACTCCACTGAAGAGACCCAAAAGAACACAACACTGAAAAGCCTTCAAATGCCTTAATACCACTGATTTTCAGAAAGCCAGCTCCCAAATGATCCTAGGTAAATTAAATTGAAAGGCCCCAAAAGGCCCAGGAAACAAACTTGAGTTTCCCTGTATCACTTGAGCACCCTGCTACTTGACTACCACCTTACAGCACACCAAGTTCAATGCATAGGAGCAGAGACAGGGTCTAAAAAGAGCATCCAAGTCCTTTCCTGACCTAATGAAAACAACTATGTTATCTCCTCTCACTCCTCAAACACCTCTGAGTTTCCATATTCTCCATCTCATTTTCTCACTTCTGCCCCTCAGCCACAAGTGCCCTGTCCCTACCACCCACTCCAACACAGCCTGGCCTCCCCTCCAGATGCAAAAAACACCTCCAAACCTCAACAAGGAAGAAAGGAGAGACCTTTTTGCATGAAGCATGAGAGTAAACAACACAATTAATGACCAAAAAGCCCCAGTGCCTGAAGTGCATAAAGTTCCTGGTCTTACAAAAAGCCTCAAAGGGCTACACTGCTGCAGAAGCAATTGAGAGCAGACCCACACTATAGCAACTCAGCCACTGGTTTAGCTGAGAAATCTCTCTCAGGAACAAAATTTCAGAGAAGCACAGGCCTGAGAGCTGCCTGCCATGCCTTTTAGGAGCTCACTTCACCCCATACTTGTGGGGAACTATCCTTTTAAAACGCAAGTCCCAAGAGCTTTTTTTCTCCCACAAGCAAGTTTTCCATTGTCAGTCCTCTAACAATGACATCTTTCCCCCTATTATTTTTTACAAAAGCTTTATAATCCCCTGCTTTTTCATCTGAATGGAAACCACTTATGACAGCTTTAAACTTTTCTTTCTTTAAACCCAGTACTCGCTCCTCAGCTATAATCCTCCTATTGGAAAGATCAGTTTGCAAGTCCCTGCCTCCTGGCAGCAACATCACAGCAGTGATTATGGCCCCCAGAATCCAATGGAACACCCTCACCTTTTAGCTCAATGGCTATGCTTTTAATTACATGACAATGACACCAAGAAAATTAAGTGACAATCTTCAGTTACAAACTGCTTCCCACCCACGCCATTCCCAGGTTCATCCTGCTTCATCTGTGACTCCAGGGTCCTTTGAACTCTGGGTATGACACATCTGAAAGCACCAAAGTGACTTTGACAGTGGTGTACCATTTTTAACTCTCCAAAGCACACTGGCTTCTGAGACCTTTTGAACTTTTTGATCATTCTCCGTCTCATTCTGGCTTTTCCCCCTCCCTCCAATTCAATCCACAATGGAAAACGATTAGTAACTACAGGGACATGCTTGAATTTTTGCATTTTCTTTGTTGCATGACTTGAACAGTGCCTGTATAAATGAAATGGTAGAATTTTAGCTCTAAAACTTAGAACTAAATTTTACCTCTGAGTCTCTAAATTTAGAACTCAAGATTTTTTTTTTCTTTTTTGTGGAGGAAGAAAAAGAGAGGAAGTTACCAGTGCCTGAACTAAAGAAAAGTCAGATTAGACTTCTCAACAAAAACCAGGGAAGGATATTCAGTGATGATACAGTCAACAAACACATTTTTGCAACGGATGAAAAACACCCTCCTCCTCTTTATTAAAGACTGCAGTGAGGTCAGAGAGACTGCCACCATCCAGAACAAATCCATGACACACCCTGAATTCAGGTAAATGGAGAGCAGAGCTTTGGTCAGTCTACCACAGACCTAAGGGAAAGGTGCTAAATTCAGCTCAGGATCCCATTAGGCTCAGCTGTGCTTCAGTTTTGCTTTTCTCCTGCAGAAAATACAGGTTTAAAAGCCCCTGTGGACTTCCCCATCTTCTCCCTCCTTCACAGGACAGTCCAGCAACACTGATTCTCACTTCTGTAACCCAAATAATCCCTCACCAGTGCAACATCGTTTCTAGGCAGTGTCTCACACACAACCAAGGCTTTCCCAGGTGCTTTCCACCAGTACCCTAGAGCAACCAAGCATCAGAGTTTCCCTTGGCTGGAGTACCACGGTATCAACAAACTGTACCCCCAGTCTGCAGAAGCCCTGAAATCATCAGACGTGGGATGCAAAAACTAATCCCCAGCATCCAATCTCTTAACACTCTGGTTTGGCAAAGACTTTTTTTGAGCTACTGATCTGCACAGAGGTTTTTCCTCACAAAAATACCAGTTAACTGGAGAGGGAAAAGACAGCATTCCTTTTTTAAAAAAAGAAATAAATCCCCAACAACCTGGAGAAGAAGAGGACAAGATACCAATGCAGCTGTTTGAAAGTTCTCTCCCAATACACATTAACTCTTGTTTCAACAGCACTGCCCATTTGGAACACTGTCCTAGAACTGTCATTTTCTTCCTTTACTAGGCAAGAAGTCTCATTCTGTATCACTGACCTGACCACATTCTTAACTATATGGCAGACAGCTGTATCCCTCATTGAATCTCTTCCAGATGTTAGAGCAGATGATACCAGCATGACTACACACACCCTCTCCTTAGCAATTTGTTGTGCTAATTAATGATCTGTCTTCAGAACAAGACAGTAATCAATTGTGATGGTTTGATTTTGGACCCTCCTGAATAGCCAGGTTGTGGCTGAGAAAGAACTACATTTCCCAGTATTCCATGCGATTTTCTACGTGAACTGGGGTGTAAATTAGAAGGTCAGACACTCGTCTTCCCTCTCTTTTTCTCTTCCGGGGGCCATGTGGGAGAGTTCGGCTGCTGTCGGCTTGCTCGTGTGGAGGAGTGGGGCCTTGTGGACTCTGAGCGGTGCGGAGTGCCGGGGGATTGCTTAATGAAGTCCTGCTATCTAAAAGGAGAGTAGTGATTTTCTCTTGTTAGTTTTTATTGCTGTTTTGGATTTTTAATTTCCCTTCGGGGCAGGGGGAGGTTCTTTCAGAGTCTCTTATTCTGTGTACATGGTATTGTAGTTGCATATAAGTGTTAATACATGTGTATAAAATCGTACAGCTTTGGTCTGCTCATTTTCAGCATTTCAGCCTTTCTTTCTTCTCCCTTTCCCTCGGGTTTATACAAGGGGTGGGGGGAGGAGGAAATACTGCACTACTGTGAGGTTTTGGGTGCTCGGCAGGGGGGTCTCACCCAAACCTATCACATCAATGAGGCCTAATATACATACACAAATACCGTACATCACAACCACTGTCATATCAATGTGCCAAAAGAGTTCCTGATGACACTAACAGGAGCAGGGAACGCTGTGATATAAGTATGATAGATGCACCTATGCTGCTGGCTGAAGTGTTCAAGCTGGCTTTGTAGCTCCCAATTGTAAGTGGACTTGCCTACAGCATAATTTACTCCGCTCTTCAGGCCACCATTTAACAAGAAAAGAAATTTAGTGCTAGATCCCAGAAAATGGGGTTGAAATTGTGTCAAGAAATGATGCAAAGGGCTACTGCAGCTCCTGCCAGGTTCATCCTCACCACAAGAAGGATGTTGAGGCTCTGGAGTGTGTCCAGAGAACAGCAATGAATCTGGTGAAGAGGCTGGAGAACAGGCCTTATGAGGAATGGCTGAGAGAGCTGGGGGTGTTTAGCCTGGAGAAGAGAAGGTGGAGGGGAGACCTTATTGCTCTCTACAACTACCTGAGGGGAGGTTCTGGAGAGGAGGGAGCTGGCGTCTTCTCTCATGACACAGGGGACAGGACAAGAGGGAATGACCTCAAGTGCTGCCAGGAGAGGTTTAGGCTGGACGTCAGAAAAAAAATTTTCACGGAAAGGGTCATTGGGCACTGGACCAGGCTGCCCAGGGAGGTGGTTGAGTCACCTTCCCTGGAGGTGTTTATAAGAAGGGTGGATGAGGTGCTGAGGGGCATGGTTTAGTGTTTGATAGGAATGGTTGGACTCAATGATCCTGAGAGTCTCTTCCAACCTAGGGATTCTGTGATTCTGTGGTCCTCCCTGTCACCCCACCTCTGAAAGAAAAGCTAAAAGGTTAACTGTATGCTAATACATAAGGCCATGATGTGAGTTATCATCTCTCCTTCTACACGTCTATGAAACCAGTGCACTGGCTAGTCTAATAAATTTCCATCACTGTTCTGCATCAAACTGGAAATGCACGGTAATCCAGGCATGCACAGATTCAGTATCATTGATCAGCAATATCTGCTCACAGATAGATCTCTCACAGCCTTCATGTGAGGATTCACACATCTACCAAAGCCTTTTCACAGCACAAATAACAGTAACTCCAGACAAGGTCTCTAGATGCTCCAGGAAAAACACAAATACCAAAGGTTACAATCACCACTGACCAAAAACGTGCCCTCCTGACAGCATTTCCTCTTCCTCACAGACATGGAAAAATACTACCACCATTTATTCATGGCCTTGGTTTGACCTGTGCAGAGAGCTCAAGTAAGTACTAAGGAATCTGAGTCTTCATTTCCAAGTGTTAGAAAGCAATCTAAACATCCCATGGGATTTTTGCATATAACCATGTAAGTAGTCTCTTGTGTACAGCTTTGCCCCCTCATACAGCAAATTCAGATGAAAATGAAACAAGTTAATATCTATTTGAACCTAGTTTCAAAAGCAGCTTCCATAAGGAAAACTACAGGTACAGAGAAGGAAATAGTTCAGAAGTTCTCCCTCTCCCCAGTTTCTGACTCACAAGTTGAAAGCAAACACTTAAACGGGAAGAGATTTCTGTAACTTCGTCACTCATGAAGTGAAGGATTATATGCAGTGCCTTCACATTTTTTTTGGTATATCAAAGTCATCAAGCATAACTGTGCAAATCCCCACAGGGCTTCAAGTTGTTCAGCTCAACTCCTTGTCACATCATCCCTTACACTCAGCAGCAGCAAAACATCCTTCAGGTAAGACACAACAGCTGATTTAAAAGCTTCCAATATCAAACAGAAGACATGCAATGAATATAGAAGCAAGGAACTGATTAGTATTGCTGAAGAGATGTTGCCATTTCACTCCTGAAACCTCTAGCTTTTTATTTGATTGTCAAATTGGGTCTGGGCAGCTTCAGTCAAAACATCTTGTGCCAGGTGGCCAAGAAGGCCAATGGCATCCTGGTTTGGATCAGAAATGGTGTGACCAGCAGGTCCAGGGAGGTTATTCTCCCTCTGTACTCAGCACTGGTGAGGCTGTTCCTTGAATACTGTGTTCAGTTCTTGGACCCCTCACCACAAGAAGGATGTTGAGGCTCTGGAGTGAGTCCAGAGAAGAGCAACAAAGCTGGTGAAGGGGCTGGAGAACAGGCCTTATGAGGAATAGCTGAGAGAGCTGGGGTTCTTTAACCAGGAGAAGAGGAGGCTGAGAGAAGACCTCATTACNTCTTAAGGACATCGTTTAGTGTTTTATAGGAACAGTTGGACTCAATGATCCAGTGGGTGTCTTCCAACCTGGTGATTCTAGGATTCTAGGATTCTATGATCTTTGTGCTTGCACTCTAAATATTAAGTACATCTAACCAAAGCTAACACTTAAAAAGACCCTTCCCTATACTTTAAGCTAAATGCATAACCACACTGCATCTAGCACTTAAATAAAATAACAGTTAGCACAGGTAACACCCAGTACAAAAGCACCAGGTCAAGAAAAGATAAATGAATACAGAGAAGCAGCATGGGACTGGTTTTAATGCCATGTTTACTAGGGATGTGCTGTGTTGAGAAATGCAGAGAACTTCCTCTGGCAGGCTGAGTTCAGTTACAGGATTAAAACTGCAGGCTATAACTAAAAAGGGAGATTTAATTATCTGGCTTAATTGGACATGGAGGAAAATCAGCTCCAGTATAAGCCATGTGCTTTGAGAAGGCAGCAGACTACATTAGCAACAGCTAGGATGCCTACAGAGTTTTTTGCATTTCCCTTTATAACATGCAGGTATCTATTTGTGAAATAAAGCAATGGAAATGGGCACTGGAATTTAAAACACGTTACTTGAGATGAATTGGCTTAAGTTATACAAAGTCTACAGATTAGCATGAATTAGCCTGTACTGTCAGCAAGCCTGAGTAACACTCCGACTCACCATCACTGAACAACTCCATAAAATGTCAAGTCATGTTCATGATTATTAACCAAATCACATACACAACTGGCACTGGTAGACACAAACTAATCGTACAAAAATTATTCTCCTCAAAGTAGGCATTATGCCCAACCCTACCACTGACTCATGAAATGCCCTGCAGCAGGTCATTTGATGTCTTTGTGCCTCAATAAAACAAGAATAATACTTCCTCATCTTCATACTAATTGCCATTTAAGATCCATAGATGAGAAACACTATGAAAGTGATTACTAATAAATCACATCATTATATTCACAGACCAAAATTCACTTTGTTCATCACTCAGCAGTAATAACAGCAGTCTCTCCTTAAGTTTAATCCAGTTTGTTGTGGCTATTTTCACAACAGCCACACTTACTTTCATGGTCAAGCAAGGTTTCTGTGATGTTCTTCTCATCAGTACACACCATCCAAACAAGCCCATGCCTCAGGTCCCTGACAAAGACCAGCAATGTACACTGATAGCCCAGAAGGCCAACCATATCATCTAAAGAAGCATGGTCAGCAGGTCAAGGGACGTGATTCTCCCTCTCTACTCCACTCTTGTGAGACCATGCCTGGAGTATTGCATCCAGTTCTGGAATCCTCAACATCAGAAGGATATGGAAATGTTGGAATGGGTCCACAGGAGGGCCACAAAGATAATCAGAGTGCTGGAGCTCCTCCCATACGAGGACAGGCTGAGACAGCTGGGTTTGTTCAGCCTGGAGAAGAGAAGGCTCTGGTGAGACCTTAAAGCAGCTTCCAGTACCTGAAGGGCCTACAGGAAAGCTGGGGAGGGAATGGAGTGATAGGACACAGGGGTGAGGATGGCTTTAAATTGGAAGGGGCAAGGTTTAAATTAGACATTAGGAGGAAATTCTTCACAATGAAGGTGCTGAGGCACTGGCACAGGCTTCCCAGGGAAACTGTGGGTGCCTCCTCCCTGGAAGAGTTCAAGGTGAGGTTGGATGGGCCCTTGAGCATCCTGGTCTGGTGGGAGGTGTCCCGGCCCATGGTAGGGGGTAGAATTGTATGATCTTTTAAGGTCCCTTCCAACCCAAACCATCTAACTCTATGATTCTATTACATAATTCACAGTCCAGGCTGCTCCAGGTTTCACCAGTACCTCCTCCACTGGGGAGTGATGCTAGCTCATACCCACCCCCACACACAGGCCCCTTAATGGCCCCAGGGCAAAAAGCAAATGAGAAACAAACAAGTACTTAAAGAACAAACTGGACTCTGCTCTCATCTCTTCTTACTCCACATGCTACACGGGATTACCACTGTGGTGCCTGATGCATCTCTGTATGTTACACAGGTCACCGGCATTATCCCTATGGAGAAACCTGCAATGGGATTAAAGCACCTGCCTGAGGCTATCCAGCAAATCCATGTCACAGCTGAGAGCAGAAGCAGGACTAAGACAGCATCAATCAGCGCCACTCCATTGCTGTGCCTACACGATTTTGCACTCCCATCCATGTGCATGGACCAGCATGTATGTAGCTGCTAGATCAGCAAATCAGGGGAAATGATGTCATTAAAAAGTACATCCTCCCCAAGGATGTGCTAGTATCCCCACCACTGGAGGTCTTCAAGATGTGACTGGGCAGGGTGCTAGATAATCTCATCTAAACTCCACTTTCCATGAAAGGCTGCACTAGATGAGCTTTTGAGGTATAGGTAGGAGGGTATCTTTTCAATTGCACTGCACCCCTCACCTGTTTGACCATAAGCCCACACAAATACTGGTGGCAGCACACGAGTAGTGTGAAACACATGGTCACAACCAAGGTAAAAGGAGAAACACAACATTTCCGTTTCCCCATGAGAGTTTTCTCTGGATGCTTTAGGAGAAAACACCATGTGCTAATCTTTTCCTGAGTTTCTACAGGAAAACAGTAAATGTGCAAAGAGGCACGAATATTGCTTTCACCAAAGAAGCAATTTCCCACTTGTTTTGCTTCCAAAGATGAATCATTGCCTACCACAAGGTGTAATTTACTGGGAGGACATCAACCAGCTCAGGTTGAAACCAATGCCTCCCTACTTAATTGCCTGTTTTTCTTCAAAGACAAACCTGGTTGACTAGTAGGATCTCACAAGGATTACCAAACTCAAAAGACAGATTTAGTATCACAGGTTTCTCTGCTAAGACATCAGCTAGTGAAAAATAAGATGCTTTTGGAGGAGTTCCTTAAATTCTAAAGCTTTGGTTTGTTCCCTTTCCTAAATGATCCAAATGACCTAATTACCAAGAAACAAGATCTTAGCTTTGTCAAGAAAAACTCTATTGCCAATGGTCTCACCATGGGCTGAGGTGGCTTGAATAAGATTAGATGCAAAAAAGGAACATCAGCAGTGAATTACTAGGATGCACACAGCTTTCTTCTCATAAAACCAACAAAAACTACACAATTAAATAGAAACATTTGGATATGGGTTTTAGCAACTCCCATGCAGTTGTCCCTGAAGTGTCCCAACCACAGAGCTATTACACAGAATGCCAGACAAGACCTCCTCCTAGCATTTATTTTATTTTAGAGTGGCCACAATAGCTCACCTGCACACAGTCCCTGTTGCATATGCATGCATGACTTATCAGCACACCCAGAGATCACCTCAATGATCAGAACTGTGGGTAATAAGGTCTAAGAACAGGTATTTCATTAATTACCACAGCAGGTCCAGGCATGAGACCAGCACCAAGCTTCCTGACCCAGTCACGAGAACACCAGCATTGAGCACATGCTGCAAAGCAGCTGAGATGTCCTGGAAAAAACAAACTGAATCCAGGCAATACCGATAAGTTACAGTGAAAACGATGATACCTGATGCTAGGGCAGGACAGAGCCTCATGCTGACAGAGCACATAGGCACTTTTTGGTGCTTCCATTTGTTTTAACAAGACTCACTCAAACTAAGTATGGGTAGGGGAGCAGGGGACACTGCACTTTATTTCCTAGATTGTAAAAGAGATCAAAAGCACTTCCTTTGTTCATAGCAGAGTAATGAGATGTAGAAATTAAGCTATCAGGTACTGCAATGCTGAGACCTTCACAGATGGTTATCTTGAGTTACTTATGGTGTTTGAACTAAGGGAGAAAATCCCACCCTAAAGCCTGGACTAAGCGATTACACATTCTGAATGTCATTCAAGAAGGTCTACAGTTTCTTTTTATACATAAGGTCTTTTTACACACAAGGCCACCCAGGGAGATGGTTGAGTCACCATCCCTGGAGGTACTTAAAAGATGGGTAGATGAGGTGTTTAGGGACATGGTTTAGTGGCAGATAGGAATGGTTCAACTTGATGATCCAAGAGGTCTTTTCCAACCTGGTGATTCTACGTTTCTGTGATTCTAAGGTCAGACTAAATGGAAACAGCTGCCCTTCAGACCTGATAATCTCTCTTTTCGCATACCCTATAATTTCTACCCTTTTCTCCTCAAAATTTTCCTCTGTTTCTGCTACTAGTTCAGACATCAGAAATAATCAGGATATTTAGGTCAATCCAGTTTATATCAGCTGATTGTATCCTCTGTGCTAGAAGAATCACTAAGAACTAGAAAATTCAGAGATGTCATTTGTCAAAGGCACTTGTAACTGTATTTATTGTATTGATACAATAAGCTTATCAGGTGTTTCCCAACAGAGTGGCTATCAATGGAGATCCACTTCCCTGTTACAATACAATGTCATTTAATGTTAATATTAATATAGCCTGTCTGTATCACATCATCACACATTTACTGAAGGCAATTGAGGGCACGAAGGAGAAAGGAGCCATGAAAACTCCACAGAGTGCTGTCCAGACAGTAGGAAACACTGAGAATACTGTCTTGTGTATTTGGAGCTGAGCCCTTCTGAATAAATTAGCATTCAGCCAGTTAGGAAGCACAGAAGGAAACTCTGCAAAGTGCCAAAACCAACTTGTCTGAAAAGAATTCAGTAAATAGATTCCAGTCTGACAAGTGTAAGTTGCATAGAATATTATCAGAGAGCAATACCTCTTAATCATGTGGACTTCTTTTTAAAATGGTAATTCCTATCAGACAAAGTCCTAGAATGACTGCCTGAAGGGTCCCACCCAGGCAAGACAGGAATGGTGACAGTGATAGATGCTGCCAAACCACAGCACTCAGAAGTCGTCACCTGAATCTTATCAATGTGTTATTTATTTTCACAGACTTATTCCAGATTGTGTTTCTGGCACAAGGGGTAAGATCAAGAGCATTTCTTTAAAGAAATGAAGCTAATGAGGATAATTAACACAACTCCTAAATATACAAACCATGCAGATAACAAGCCTCATTTGATTTTTGCTTTTCTAGCAAAAACCAGGCTGATTGATCTGACCAGTTTAAGGGGACTTACGCTTTGCCAAAAAAGATCAGTGCTCTCCTTTTCTCTAAGGATCAATAATCAGGCCAGCAATCCTCTTCAGTGCTTTGAAGACAATTGAGGCCCTACTCTGGCATATTCCTAAAACTTTTTCTGCCAAGCAGCTGGCCCCCAAAGAAGAGAATCCCCTGTCACTCTCAGCAGCATCTGCAACATAACTCACCACAGGTCCCACAGAAACACAGGTTTCCCCTGTTGCACAAGGGAGCAACGCAATGGGACCCTGATCCAAAATTTAGTATTAAGAACAAGCTAGTACTTCAACCATGAGGTCTTTCAGGGATCAGTACATACTAGACAATCACACACTTCATTTCAATGAGGGGGAAAAAACCATATATAGTGCAAAATTTTATTTCTTTGAATGGGTGAAAAAGAGACCTGGGAAAAGAATGTATTACTTCTGATCAACAATGGCTGGAATTTAAACAGTTTTGGTAGAGGCAAATAACCAAATAAATGCAATGTAGACAGGGTTCCTCTCATGGTGTAAGAAAGGAGTAGCCAAAAAGTCACATTACAGATCATATGGCTTCTGATTCCAAATTACTCACCTCAACCACAGACTACTACTGAAGACACAAGAGAGACCTCTTAGACCACCCTCAGAGTGGTTTAGGAGTGATTTACCTAAACCTCCCACATGTGCCTGCACACATGTACTCTCTTGGGGTGGCTTGCCGTTAGTACTTGCTAAGCAGCCCAATGTCGTCACTATTATGGTGTACGAAAATTATCTTCTGGCCATCACTCCATGAAGCTCTCATCAGCCTCCTGTTATGGTTACAGAGCTCACTCTTACCTGTTCCTGACCATCTCTGCTATATCTTCCACCTCTGTAAGTCACCCACAGCACATAGGTCTTCAATGCCCAAAGGAGAAGGCAGAGGGTGATAGGTGTGCCTGTGTTCCTACTCATTTCTTCCAGCTAGAGCAATCAATCCTTCTGCAAATGTAAAAGATTTACAGTACCCATACTGCACCATAAGGCACAAACTGCTCTGAACCCCTGACCATCAAGAAGATATCCAAAGGCCTCATCTGCTGACAAATTTCAACATTTGATGGAAGGCAGCAAATGTCATGCTTCCAAAGTCTCCTTCCTCTGCTCTCGGCACTTTTAAAAGAGTGCATTCATTCAGTTAAATTAATATAGATGATTTTTTAAAATTGGTTTCAAAATGCTTTCATTGCACATAGAAAAAAGATTCTACTATGTGGTATGCCTGCTGTTTAAAAGATACTTTAAACAGAACAATATAGACTGTAATAGTCTTTATTATTCAGATAGCAATTCTGTCCAGAGGTCTCAGTGAAGCAAGTGATCCGTGTTAAGTTCACACCTGGTTGTGCACATGGGTCTGCTCTTTGCATAAAAATCCATGACTGCACCTACAAAGCAGGCATCTATTCACGCATTCTTGCAGCTGCACATGCTGGCAAGAGACAGAAGGCACGCCAGCATTAAATGCACTGCTTGCACCTAGCAGCTATTGTAATAGATATTTAATCACTTAGAAGAGGCCACACACTTTCCTCAGTTTACATCCCTAATATTAAATGGGATTGAAATGTAGTTGTTTTGAATAGGTATTCCTAGAGTTGGTTGCCACAGCCTAGATGTGTGGCCTGATTCTCAGATACTCAAGCTTGAAACAGCTAGAAACACAGCCCCTGACTCACTTCCATACCTAAGGCACACAGTTACCCCTTTGACCTTTTCCCCCTGCTAACACACAAGAGGACATTTGCACCTGCAGGGTCTGAACCCATATTTATCCCTCCCTGCAGGACCTGGGTTGAGTGAAAGAGCAGGGCAAAGCTCAGAACCACCACCGGTCTGGCACCAGACATCATGGGACCACACCTCCAGGGGTATGTAGTACAAGGTGCAAATAACACTTACTGCACAGCCCTGCGGTGAAAGCCCAGGTTGAGTCAATTCTATTTAAGTTTCAAGCAACCTTTGCTCATTTTATAATCCCCTCCACTAGCAAGGACAACTGGTCCATCCTTGTAGTCTTTTGGTCTTTTTCCATTCCACGCCTTTCATAATCTCCCTTCTATACGCAATCCTGTCCATCCAAAGTCCTCCTCTCTGCTCATCTCTTACATGATGTCCAGGGGCTATAAATATGCAGTGTTCTCTCAAAAGACTACATTTCCACAAAAGGCCCACATCAGTCATTTCCTCTCTGGAGTTCTCTAGTGCATCCTGTTTATTCTGCATCTATCTTGTTTGGATTCCAGACTCTTCAGTATAAGGACTTTCTGCATTTTATGTCCTATACTGCTGGAAATACGTGGCTGACACTACCCAGTTTGTAGCTTTCGACTAGCTAGTATGACCTTTTGCACACCACATGACAAATTTATCAAGTGACTTCTGCACTAAGCCCCTAATAATCCTTTTGGATGTACACTGGTAACAGATGATGAAGACCATAACTCTTTTTTACTTTGCATCTTGTCTAATTTAGCTGCATATTTAGTGTTTCTCTCACATTCAAATTCTTCCAACACTTTCAGGAATTAGCCCATGTTCAAATTTTAGGAGACATTCTAAAATACAAATGCACCTTATTTCTGTATCATCTACACTGAAAGAGTTGTCACTAACTATACTTTGCATTTGCAGTCTATAGTTAGAATACTTGTGCTAAGATTTGTTCAAGAAAATAGAACTCTAATAGAAACTACAGACTTACAGTGCTGCTTTTAACAATGTACATCTGTAAAAAATCAAAGAACTGAAATGATCTGAGAACAAAAGGAGATAGCATTGTTGGCATGCAAGGTATTTTTGTGTTAAAAACTTATCTACAAAACCCCTTTTGTACACTCCAAATACCTGTATTAATTTAATGGACAACATGCTATAAAATGATCATCTTCTGAAGAAAAAAAAGAGCCTATCAAATTCCTCTGAGCTGAGTATTAAAAGCATTCTTCAAACAAACAGACACAAGAAGAATTCTCACAGAAAGTCTGTTTTTCATCTGTCCAAAAATGTACTGGTTTCAGCTAAAAGTCAATCAAGCAATAACCAAAGAATAAAATAAAATAAATTATATCCAGTTATAAATATTTTTTTAACTACAATCATCCGCCAGTGCAGCACCACTGACCTAACATCACAAGCATGTCAGCTGGCGATGGCCATGGAGCTGTCAGGAGAAGAAAACAGCAACTCTTTGCTCATTTTCTGAGTAGCAGAGAGACTAGGAATGGCCCACTATGAATCACACAGCAAGTACTGCAGTCTGGAGTGAAAAAATAAAAACAACAAAACCCCAAAACAAGTGTACAATGAAACCTTGGAGTCTGCTCTGCCTTGAACAATGCACCCAGAGCTCTTGAAGGCTGCAATGTACCTAAAGGCTGCAAGTATGAGGTGCAACGATTTCACTCCATCACCACCAGGTGGTTATCCACCAAACTCAGAATTCATTCTTTCCTCCTAAAAAAATCATATTATCCCAGCAATGGTTGAAGTTTCTATGAGCATGGCGTTATACAAGGCATTACGCAAGAAAAACAAAAGCACTTCCCCAATTTTCTTTTTATTGCCATGAGAACTCTGTGTATTTGGATTTAAACATCATCCTGGGATATCTATAACATAAACAGTGTAATGTAGTGAGACAGAATGTAAAACGGAGAGTCAGTGAGACTCTCATTTGGCTAACTTGTCCAAACCAAGCAACACAGTAACCCATAGTAAACAGCTGTAATGAAAAATACAGGGGGAATAAGATTCAAACCAAAACAAATACTTCTTGCCATTTGCATTTTAACAGGGGTGGCAATCCTCTTGCAACTCCATCAGCTTGGAAGCCAGGGAGAGCTCTACCAACCCACCCAGCTTCTGCATCCCCACCAGCCTTTGAAAGTGGGATTTTAATTTGCATCAGCACCCACTTTGCCTGCACACTTCCAGGGCTTGCTCAAGGCATTCTGATTAGCTGAAGACCTACTGAACTTACCATAACAATTGTGCTTTCAATTTTGCTCATAAATGCCAATTATTAAACAGCTTCACAGGACACTAGCAGTACTTGCAGTATATTTAAAACTCCTGTCTCCCTGCAAGTTAGCTAAAATGATATAATCAACACTCAGACCACTATGAAACTCTGCAACAGCATACAACTGTTAGTATCTGAACTGATTGGAGCTCAGGATGCTCCAATTTGTGGGTTGTGTTACATGCTGGACACACACACTGCAGCAGCAGCATCCTATAGTTTCAAGAGATGTCAAAAAGCATGTGCAAATTCTAGCAAGCACAAGTGCATGAAGACTCAGTTTCCTTGCTGTCATCCCATGCCACCAGAGTCTGATGGATCCTGAGTGAGTGGAAAAGCATGTCCATGCCACCTCTTCGCACCTCCACTGCCCTGCCACCCAACCTCCCAGACCGATACTAACCCACATAACTGTTTCCCAAACCCAATGCAAATACAAGTGCAGGATCTCAATTCCAGCAGGGGAGGCAGAACTACTATACCAACTTCCACCAGATTTAAGCCTCAACAATGCAGGGGGAAAAAAAAAAAGAAAGAAAAATTGATCTCAATTTACAGTCCTGCCATGGTTAAGATTAAGAACTCAGCAGCTGTTTTCAGTACAATAGGCAATTGTAAAATTGTTGAAAGAAATCAAGAGAAGATCCTGCAACCCATCTCGGAGACTATTCAGCAGCTTGGAAAACAGTCTGTCACTTCATCCATTAGGAATTTCTGCTGTGCAACTGGCAGTACTGTGACCTCGGCTGCCAGGGAGCATGACTTGACACCACTGTTTTCTGGGAATCAAAGAGCTTCACACATCTAAACACGGACCAATTTACCTACACATTTTCCAAAATTGCCTTCACAAGGAGACCACTTTCAGTTAAACACTCTGCAGGCAAAGAGCATTTGGTTGTGTTTTGTTTTCTCCAGAGTGCCACAGACAATTGCTGGAGCACAGATCAGCTAATTAGGTAACAGCTCCAGGCACGCTGATTCCTCCTGCATCACAGGCTGTCTACCACACTAGCTTAAACTTCTACAGTTTTCTGACAGTTGTTCGTCCCACCCACACTGGGGATTTTTACTGCCTTGGAAGAGCTGTAGAACTATTTTGTAAGCACCATCAATCATTCACCCCAGTTGGGGAAATATGGCAGAGGCATGGAGGGGTCCAGTCTGTGATGAGCACACTCTCATACAGCCACTGTGTTAGGACTATGACGTGTAGAGTTTAGATGTCTCCACAAAAAACCCACAGATGCTATCTCCCCCAAACCCCCCCCAAAAAAAAGAAATAAAAGTTTTTCAAGGGTCCCTCCCATCCTCAGTGTAGACTCTGGATAGTCTCCAAGCAAGCCAACAAACACAAGAAGCCCCAAACCTGCAATCACAGTAGTCCATGGGGACAGACAGTAGATCCAAAACCACATGGGGACAGACAGTAGATCCAAAACCACAAAACAGTTCCAGCACAGCTCCCAGAGCATCAAGGGGTATGAAATCCTTTGTCACAGTTCGTATGTCTTGCATGCTTAACTACCCTCACAGAACCAGTTTTGTTAGGACTTCATGGAGAGTAGAGTCACATAAGCCAAAGGCAAATCTCTGAAAACAGCAGCAGGGTGGAGATTATTTTTTTATTATTTTAGAGCTGAAATTCTGCAGCAGCCTTTTTGACATAGGAAAAACAAGATTTTTCAGAAACCAATATGCTTAAAAGGGTCTGCACAAATAATATAACACCTATAGGTTTATAAAGTCACTTCTGTGGGTCTGGTCAGGCTTGGACTTATCACTAAATCACAGCAGTCTCTCCTAAGGGAGAAACTACCTTCAACAGCACCTGTGAAACAAATGCACAGAAGTTAAACCGGCATGGAGAACCCCTTCTTCAATGAAACACACATCCATCCCAAACAGTGTGTTTCATTTTAGTACCATCTCTGCAGAACATTGTTAGCTAATCTCCCATTTAACCCTCTGTGCCAACATTTGTATAGTTTCCACTGCCGTGCTGGATTCTGCATATAATGTGATCTGGCTCAGTGCTCGCAGTGCTCCTGGGATCAATTACCACTTTCACATCAGTGTTTCATTACTGAGCTATGAATGTCCTCCAGCCAATCATACCCTCAGCTCTGCGCTTCAAGAGTCTAATCTTTGAAAATTAGGTATTTGGCAAGATTTACTGCAAGAAAGGAAAACTGCAGGAGTCACACTGTTTTGAATATATCCAGCTTTCATTCACAAATAACACCATTGCACTGGCCACTAGACGTTTTCAGTGATGTAATTAAAAAGAAAGAGTAAAGGTAATTGTGCAATGGAAATGCACTCTCATCTGTCATTTCTTTTGGAAAACAGCAAACTCCCTGCCTTGTTACACTGAGCTCCCTGCCTTGTTACATTCACTGCAATACATCTTCAGAGAAGTCTTATAGAGATTAACATTCAATTGCTGTAAATTAGCTTAGCTTCGTTTATTCTAGGAAATGATCTGGCCCCAAAGTCCTGATAAGCCATTGCTCCACTATCCTTATTAAAAGAAAATCCTATACGAGAGCTAAGACTTTGCCCTGTGTCTCGCCCGTAAATTCAACGGCAGAGACATGGTGTCCTTTATATCAACAAGGCATGCCTAAATGTGTACTTTAAACAAGGCTAAGATTCAAGACAGCAAACACTATAAATCTGAGTGTGATAAGACAAATTTGCTGTTTCTGCTGCTCATCTTCAGCTTTGCCGCCTCTTCTTCACGTGCTGCAATGCAACCATTAATCTCACCTGGGCTCAGGCTAAACAACACAGGAAACATTTGCAGCAATGTAAATGTTCAAAATATTTCATCCTTGAGCAGCAGCTCCATAGCAGAGGAAGTACTACATGTGGAAAGAGTCCATCTCAGTCCCTGTAGGGCTGGAGGCACCAAGCAATGGAACCATAACACAACGAGGAAGATCTTGAGGAGAATGCCAGTGTGCTCTTAAAAACCACTGTGATTTCAGCCATCTGTTTTGAAATTGCAAGTGCTGTAAAGTGACAATACGCGAGCCACAACCACAAGTTAGAGAGTTTTTTTTAAATCACAGGGTCAAAATAAGAATCTATTATAACTCCCTTTAACATTCCCAGGCTGGTATGCAGCTACGCAACCCACGCAAGCCCACGGCTGTGGTAGCAAGGTCTTAAAAATCTGCTCCAACAGAGGAAAGCACCAGAACCAAAAATGAGGACAATGCCAGAGGTCTCACATAGACTGGTGCAATCATCCCCACCCAGCCTTTCCTTCTTCACCATTTATACCCCAGCTGCATCCAGACGGCAGAATAAAAACTGGCTCACTGCTTGGGAAGGATTTTTGCACAAGCGTCACGGTTCAGCAGATGTAAGGCTGAGGCTCAAAGCCTCTTACACGGGCCACCCAAAGTACAAGCATTGCCTTAAATAACCCCTGTGAGCACTGAGGCTTTCCACACCTTTGTGGAAAGTAATCAGACTTCAAGCAGAAAAATTTTTAAACTAAGTGATAAAACCGCTCTACCATGCAACCTAAGTGGTTCAGTTTCTACAGATCCAAAAATCATTAAAATGAAAAAGAAAAACATACACTGAGAAAACTGATACACAAATGGCTAAATAGCAATTACCCAGCCATGTGGCCTTTCCATGACTTTGACAGAGACTCTGAACTCAACATTGGCATCCCAATGAGCAAAGATGTGCAGATGAGCAACAAGGAGTTGATGCCAGGCTTTAAAAAAAAATAATCCTAACTTTAGATTACTCTTTAACAGAAAAAGTTCAGTTGAATATACCCTCCTCCTCCACATACCAATATATCTCACAGAGCAAACTGTCACATATGGCTTTTCATGGCTGGACAGCAAATTATGTTAATTTTCTAACCAGCATAGTGTAGACTTTTACTGCCTCGGCTCCACATCTCACAGATTCCACCAAGTTTCTAGTCTGCCACTGAGCCATCAGGAACGGCTTGTTCGCTTGTTTTACCTGCTAGAATTCTCCAGATGAGTTTTAAAGTTACTGAACAAAGGAAACAACAGTTAAGAGTGATATGGAGTACTTCACCTCCTCAAACACTGATTTTAGTGAGTATCATGCAAGTACAGCCTTCTCTTCCCAATACACATGTGTGTTCATGAAAGGTATAAAGCAAATGCCCTAGATCTGTCACATTCCTCATCAATAATTCAGATTATTGGTCATTTTAAGCACATACAATGTGTACTTCACAATGTAGCCTTTTTTTTTTTTTTCNTCAGCTAATTAGGTAACAGCTCCAGGCACGCTGATTCCTCCTGCATCACAGGCTGTCTACCACACTAGCTTAAACTTCTACAGTTTTCTGACAGTTGTTCGTCCCACCCACACTGGGGATTTTTACTGCCTTGGAAGAGCTGTAGAACTATTTTGTAAGCACCATCAATCATTCACCCCAGTTGGGGAAATATGGCAGAGGCATGGAGGGGTCCAGTCTGTGATGAGCACACTCTCATACAGCCACTGTGTTAGGACTATGACGTGTAGAGTTTAGATGTCTCCACAAAAAACCCACAGATGCTATCTCCCCCAAACCCCCCCCAAAAAAAAGNGCTTGACAGATTTGGTGATTTTATAAAGGGTTGCACTTGTTTGCTCAAAACTCTGGGGGACCGTGGTACTTCTCTCCCAACTAGAACTGGGGCTTGAACAAGGTCCACAGAGTTAATCTCTTCTGGTATTTTGGCACTATCCATAGAGGAGGGACAGAGATGAAAGTTTTCAAGACCATTTCTGACAGGTGATGCACTCAGACAAGCAAGTGAGACAATGACAACAGTATTTCAGTAGTGCCTTTGATGTTTAGAGCTGAAAGAACTGATAATCTTCAGCTTCGGTCATTCCTACAGCTAGTAAGAGTGTAAATTAAAAATGTCATACTTATTTTACATTCAAAACACCAGTTTCATGTATCTATCATTTTTAGGTGAATAAAACCCCTTCTCTAGGAACTGTTAAGTGTTGATAATAACAGAACAGAAGGCCTTTTTTCACAGTCCAAGATGAAATATTTAACATCACTGTTCTGACACACGTTGCCACAACCCTGCACGCACGGTGCTTGCCTGTATGTGGATCACCCACCAGCCCAGCTTGTCAATCCATCCTGTCTACTATCTGGGACAGACCTTAGAGCCAAACTAAGCTCCACCTCTTCAAAGCCAGAAGAGCAGCTTGTGCAGATGTTGAAATTCTGGTGAGAAAGACAAACTATAAACAGATTTCCTGAAAGACCTGTCTTGGGACTGTGTCATGTAGCAATTCCACTAATTCCCTTGATAGGGAAGGAGAGGAGTGCAAATGAAATCTGCAGACAACAGGTAGCTGGGAAAGCCCGTCAACTCAGAGACTGGGCAGAAGTTTATTCAGAACACTCGAGGACTAAAACAACTGTCAGGAGATACAGCTTGTAATAAAGCCAAGAGCAGTCATGCACTCTGGGATTAGAGAAATATGCCCTGCAATTTAACAGTTGGAAGTGATACAGAAAGAGGAAGACTTTGGTGGTTTAGTGGCTCATGGCAAGAGTGTAAAAAAGCCAGATGTTGCCCAAGGTCCTCAGTGATGAACAATATGCAAGACACCAATAAGGCTTCAGCTAGAACAGTGTGCAATTTCAGGTTACTGAATTCAATAAACATTAAGTAAAACTGGAATAATGCAAGAAAAGGTCAACAAGATGACATCTCTCATGAGACAAAAAGACGTCAGATTTGCTACTGGAGCAAAATGAAGGGTTTCCCTGGAGAGGAAAAGGGAAATAAAACTGATAAATCAGCCAAAAAGAGATTCAGGCTGGAACTTGAAAGCAAGCTTATATCCAGCAAAATAATACTTTTTGAGCAGAACTTGCAGAACGAAAAGATTAGGAATAAAGTTAATTGTTCAGTGTACAAAATTCTACAGCTCAGTTACCTGAGTTAGCCCAAACAAAGCCAGCCATGCAGGAGGTCCAAAGCTGGTCCTCATAACACACCTGCTCACAACAGATATATCAATGAGCCCACTAACCAAAGTGCAGGTGCTGCACAGATACCCCAGGGCCTCCCAGAACTTACCTCATCTGCCACCAGGTTTTGCCTCATCACAAAAGGAACATGCTGTTTAAGTGTATGGAGAACCCAGACACATGATACTGATAACACAATAAAAGCTGCTCTGGATACAGACAGGCTTCCTGAGTTTACTATATTGTGAAAAGGAGGCAAGTTTTCCCCAGAAGACTTAAGGTTATGTCCAAATCAAGTCCAAGGAAGATCATGAAGGGGTACTGCTGAAGATGACATCAGTTCACTTGAAATGACTGGAAGTAGAAGAGAAGTACTACTAAGGGAAAGGAGGAGGTTGATGCTTCAGAGGGAAGGGATGAAGTAGTTACAGCTGAAGACTTCAGAAACCATCACTGTAATAGCAAGCAATTTCCTATCATGGCTGAATTCCTCCACTATTCCCCAACATTGTCCAATAAAATTAACAGTGCAGGCATCTTCAAAGAAGGGCAGTTTACAATCTTGCTACTTCAAATTAATCTGTGTCTCACTGGAAAAATATGAAGTTAAAAAGAGGATGGGGGAGAGAGAAGGAAAACATAAAGGCTAATTAATGTCAACCACTATAAAACCCCATGACTGATGCTTTTGACACAACCCTTCAAGACTGTGTTTCTACAGACAGTCAAGACAGCGTGAGACAAGTGCAAGAGTGCCGCATCCTAAGTGGGATTAGGCAGAAGGTGCCTGGTAATCCACACAATACAAACTCATCTTGCTCAGATATTTATATACAAATATATTTTCCAGATGTTGCAGTAGAGACCCATGGACGTTTATAGCTTCCATACCACAGTAACAGCAAAGGCTTGAAATGCCTGCGTGGTAGGATACATAGAAACTAGACTCTAAATAGTATTGTAGAATGGTTTGGGTTGGAAGGGACCTTAAAAGATCATCCAGTTCTAACTCCCCCGCCATGGGCGGCAACACCTCCCACCAGATCAGTCTGCCCAAGTCCCCATCCAGCCTAGCCTTGAACCTCCAGGGATGGGGGAGCCACAATTTCCCAGGACAACTTGTACCAGTGTCTCAGCACCCTCATTGTGAAGAATTTCTTCCTAATGAGGCATTGTTTATTCAGCCAAAAGGAGTGAAACAACAAAAGACTTTTATGTTTCCTTTCATTATTATAAAGTGCAATGCCTTTTTGTTTTCAGATTTTTTAATAAGTTTTATTCAATAAGAACTATCTCCCCATCTCAGAGCAATCAGACTGTTCCTGCAGCTTTCTTGCTGCCCCTCTACTAGTCTTCTCATCAATTGCCACACCCTCCTGCTTGCTTCCACTTGTTTCACGAAGGACCCTGACACAGAGATGCTAAAGGATAACCACTTCATCCAGTGTCTTACTTCTATCCAGGAAGAGCACAGAGCAATACTAAATCTTACCCCCTCACCCTATCACTCCATGCCCTTGTAAAAAGTCCCTCTCCAGCTTTCTTTTAGCCCTTTCAGGCACTAGAAACTGCTTTAAGGTCTCACAGAGCCTTCTCTTCTCCAGGCTGAACAAGCCCAACTCTATCAACCTGTCCTCACATGGAAGGTGCTCCAGCCCTCTGATCATCTTTGTAGCCTCCTCTGGACCCATTCCAACAGTTCCTTCTTATGTTGAAGATTCCAGAATTGGACACAGTACTCCAGGTGGAGTCTCACAAGAGGGGAAATACAGGGGCAGAATCCCCTCCCTGGCCTTGCTTGCCACGCTTCCTTTTATGCAGCCATGACATAGTTGGCCTTCTGGGCTGTGAGCACTCATTATCAGCTCATATAAAGAGTCTCATTGACCAGCACCCTGAAGTCCTTCTCTGCAGGGCAGCTCTCAATCATGTCAACCCGCAGCCTGTACTGAAATCAGGGATTGCCCCAACCCAGGTGTAGGACCTTGCACTTGGCCCTGTTGAACCTCATGAGGTTCTCACGGGCCCACTTCTCCAGCCTGTCCTGGTCCCTCTGGATGACATCCTGTCCTTCTGGTAGGACAACTGCATCACCCAGTTTAGTGTCATCTGCAAGCTTGCTAAAGGTGCACTTGATCTCGCTGCCTCCATCATCAACAAAAATAATAAACATCACTGGACTCAGCACAGGTTTCAGTGCATAACTGCTTCTAATACAGCACATGTGCAAGGAAGATGGACTACCCCTGTGAGCTTTTCTTCCAAGAATCCACCATCTCACTGCCACTTCAGATTTAGAAAAGCCACAAACAGTACTATTAGCTTCTTCAGTTTCCCCCCCACAATTGTTTCCCCCACAGAGGGGGGTCATACCTACATATATTTGCTGCTGCTATATTCCACTTAAGCTTCAAAACTTACAACAAAATGTAAAGTATTTTTAGATTATTAGGAAAGACTTAAACTTTAGTCATAAGAAAAGGAGTCATTAGTTAAAAGTTTGTACAAGCAAAAATGTTCAGTTTCCCTCTATTCCTTCACCACAATCTGTTGCTTTCACTTAGCTGCAACTTTGGGACTAGTACAAGCAACACTCTATTAGGCAGAATTCAGAGTCGTAATTCCAAGACCAAAGACAACAATTTCCTCCTCTTAACTGAGCACTGTCAGGTTTTGCTAAAGAATGGGATTGCATGGTGGAAAATGCGCTTATATTACAGCTTTTGAGATGTGATTTTGAAGTCTAAGCAGTTCCTTGAAGTGTCCTTAAAACTATCAGCATGTGTCCCCATGTCTTCTACGTGCTCTATTGCAATTCACCTGCAATGGAAACAACTGCCTTTGGCTGACTTTGTGTTTCTTTTTAAAGGACAGCTGAGCTCATGGAAGACAATATAAAACATATTTCTCTGTTCCACCAGGAGTGCCCTGGCTGCTTAAGCCAGCTGCTACACTTTGCAGGCAGCTGAACTCTCTTAAATTTTAGGTTTAATGGCAAAAGTAACTTTTCAGACATGAACCTGATTGCAGTTTAGTCTTCAGTATCCTCAACAGCTGTTTCCATAAGGCTGCTCAAGTACTGTGGCTGAGTGGCAGCTTCTTCACAAGTTTCTTCCCTGGAGGATAACTTCAGAAACCATCTTGAGCAGTCTAAATGTCTGCTTTAGAAGCTGCACTGGAAGATCCTTCACAGTTTTTAAGTGAAAGCAACACTTTAAAGGGACTGCAGCAACTGGACTTGAGTAGATATGAGAAACTATCTGCCTTTATCCAAAATTTAAAATGGAACCTAGAGCTAGAAGAGAACAGGCACATGCCTGTAGACTGGTGTAAATCACCAACACTTTCATTTAGACCCAGATGGAGAGAGCGTTCTCAAGTGATGTTTTCCTTTGATGTCTCATAACTTCTGAGCTCCCTTAAAAGAGCCTAGTGGCTCCTTGAGGGGCCAGAAGACTCTGCTGCATGGAGACACCTATACTTCCTTTACAATCTAACCAACTTTGCTTATTTCCCATCCAACAGGCACTCTGTGGTGGTTTTCCCTTGCTGCCTCTCACAGCTGCACCCACCTTCCTAGAGAAGCATTTCTCCACTTCATTAACTAGCCTCTTCTCACTCCTTCCTCCCTACTCTTCTATTCAGACACCAGTACAGGGAACTCACTGGGGCAGCAAAGTTTTAAGATCTCAAGACCTACTGCATTACTGTGGCAGGTTGTTGTTCCTAACAAAACTATTTTTGTTTTTAATCCTGTATTTCTTGAACAACATAAAAAAGCTGAAGTGATTTAATGCAGAAAGGATTTCTACATCTTTCACAGCCTTCCTCCCAGGAGAACTACATGAAGTAACTTCCCTTTGTTGAAGAAAGCAACTTTCCCTAACTTCTTATCAGTTGGCTCATCATCAACCAGCTTCATGGAGAATTTACACCAGAGATGCCACTTCACCAGAAGCAGTCAACAAACAAATGCATTCCATACTCAAACCCAAGAAGGCATGCATATCATCTCAGCAAATCACACTTATCTGTAGGTCACTGATCAAGACCCACAGAATCAAGAGGTCACTTTCAATAAATATTCTCACATTCAAGAATCTGGGAAAGAGCCAGAAACTCCAAGCAGCCAGATGAATATCCAGTTCAGTCCAAGCAGTCCCCTGTGCTTATCTTCTGTCTGGAAGCTGGCCTTTTAGCAAGTCATTTACATCTCGTGTTCATTCATATTTTAAACAATTCCTTTAAAAGCTGTTTCCTACATGTCAGTGTGTTTAAGGACCTCCATAACATTCTGATTTGGTTGTTGCAACCTCCTCCTTTCTGCTCTCTCAGCTTTGACCTAGAAGAGCCCGAGAGCTATAACTGGATAAGTCCACTTCGCAAAACATCCTGCCCACAGAGGAGGAAGGTCGATGTTCAAAGACACAGGACAACAATCTTTTGCCTGGGATAATTACTCCCTCCTTGGCCTGTGAGATTATCTGTGAACAACCAGAACAACATAATTTTGACCCCACCGAAGCAGTCCTGACCATCCTGGATCACGCACAAGAACTTGAAAACGTGCTTCCTTCCTGTTCAGCAGGGTAAGATTCCTGCTCCTCTCTGCAACTCCTGTGTCAGCAACACTGACACTGCCCTGCCATTCTCACAGTTCACCAGCTGCTGAAGGGATTTACAGATACATTCTGTGTCTATTTTGTACATACTCACATCAGTAGTTGGAAGCCGCACCACAGCTTCTTTGAGACAAAAGGTCAAATTCTGCAAGTTACTGTAAGTCTTCAGCTCCAGCAGGATGCAGCTGGAGCAAAGAGCTCCTCCATGCTCTAGGAAGCACTTGAGATGATGTAGGACAAACCAAATTAACTATGCCAATGAGAACCTAAGTCTCCAGAAAGAAATGCTGGCAGCTACGCAGTCTTCCCTTTGCAGTGTTCAACTTATGTTTGAGATTTACATTGGATTTACATATAATTAGACTTAGTCTACTACTCATTGTCAGGAGGAGAGTTGTATATGAACTGTCAAAACACATTCACATGTTAGCCATTACAACATTATTGGTTTAGCACCGTAGTCAGCATCTGACTCCCTCCCATCCTAAATGCTGGAATTTGTAACCTCGGAGAAGCCCAACAAGAAGTCCAAGCAGGACATACAGCTAGAAAGGTACTACACACAACCTGATTGATTCTGAAGAACAAAATCCCATGTTTTAATAGTTCATGTTAGTTGTGCTAACAGCCCATCACCCACTGTCAGGAGGAGACTTGTATGTTAACTGTTAAAACATGGCATGGGTATGGCAAGCCCCAAAGCCAGCACATCTAGGTCAGCTCACCACAGCACAAGACAACAAAACACAGATGCTGAATCCCATGCAGGTCTGGGATGAACCAAAGCCACCCTCTCTTAATGCTCTTGGGTTCTACCTGACCTGAGCTAGCTCTGCCCTGAGACCACCTTGAGTGCTAGAAGCACTTTTCCACAATCAGAAGCCCTGGAGATGCACCCCTGGGATTCCAGAAGGACCAATGTTGGGTCACAGTGCTCAAGTGTTTCCACACATGCCAGTTGTCTAAGTTTCTGGAAAATGGACCAGGACTTGTGCCTGCTATTGTCTCAAGTAACCAATGACTTCAGTGACTCATCACTATCAACATTCACAGAGCACTCTGAGAAATAGGAACATTTTCTCTGAATCCTGGGTTAAGCTCTCTCTCAGCTACTACATCTTGGCCTACAATAATGGAATTCCACTGGGTATTTTAACTGAATGTATTATCCCTTATTAGCAGTCTCGGGTTGTTACAATTCTTTAGCGTGGCAAAACACTGAGTGCATTCACTCCAGAAGTGATGGCATTCCTACAACGAGCAAAATATTTTCTGTCCATCATGTGGAGCAGAAGTATCAAATCCTGCTCTGCAAGTTGCACACTGCTACCTCACAGGTAGCACAGGCTTTATTGTGAACCGAACTTCTCTGCTGGAGCCACAGCTACCACAGGGCAAGATCTGGAGGAAGAGGAAGAACAGGAAAGAATAAAAGTTACAGGACTGAAGAAATGTGCCTCAGTCTATAGCAAATGAAAGTGTGTGTGCATTAGTTTGTGTTGGAATTTGGTGCACACTGAGATGACCTAAACACGGCCAGAACGCAGTCAGCATTTTCACAATGCTGGACATAGGCACCTCCTGCGATAAATTCTGTTAAGCATTATTCTAGAGCTGCTGCTGTTCTGCTGTTCTTTGCAGATACGCATTACCCACAAAAGCATTCATTATCTACCCACTTGCATCCGTTGTGCTACTACTTCAAGTTCTCTGCCATCACAGCTCTACCAGGGCTGTGGACTGTAAGCTAAATTAACTTACAAAACAAGTCAGACACAACACAGCTTCACTGTTGTATCCCAGGACTAGAAGAAGGGAGGAGGGGAAAAGACCTACAATCAAACCAGCCAACAACTCTTTATGACAAATGAACTATTTTGTTAAGGTAATAACATCTGAACAAGACACGCTGTACACACACGTTCTGCAGCTGGAATCTCTTGTCGCTGATGTGTCTCTTGTTGATAAGTCAGAAAATAATTCAGCTCAGCTTTGGAGGGCTGGTGGTGGTGGCTCTGTGGTTGTAGCAGGCAGAAAGCAGAGTAAAAAGCTAGGTACAGATTTCAGAAGACACAGAGAGCAAATCTGCTGAGAAGAACCTTTCTCTCCACTGCAGTGGACTCTGTGGACGTAGCATGCTTTCAGAGACTCACTGATGTTCATGCCTTGAGAGAGTGAGGTTCTGAATGACCACAGAGAATCCCCGGGCCACCATAGCCCACCAGAGGGTACTCCTGTTGCCAGACTGCACGTGTAAAGAGGAATGTCTCTGCATGCAAACAGAGGGCATTGTGCACTAAGGCAGAAAAAAAATAGTGTCCATAAGGAGGGCTAGATCCACTGAGCTCAACACACATCCCTGGCAGAAAAGATCTGTGTCATTTCCCTCCCTTGGGATTCAATGAATGGGATAGTGCCACACAAATAAAATAAAAAATAGGTAGCACCTGCACCACACCATACTGTCATTGTCAGTTCTTACCCTAAGCCCACATGCTTTATCATACTTTTAACAATAATGAACCATTAAATGGCACTGAGGCACATAGGCTCATTTGGTATTTGCTGTTATACACAGGACATTTATAGAGAAACAAAAGAGTTCTTTGTAATTTCACACACCTGCCAGTTTCAGAGAGTTATTGCCCTGCTCCCCTCAAAAGCACCTCAAGGACTGATCAGTGTCTGCCACCTTCTCTGTTCAGTTTGAGGTATGGTAGACATAGAAGTCTGACTGTCATGGGGAGGACAGGTACCTTGCTTGTACAGTCTAGTTAAGGCTCTTTTCCTCCTGTCCTTCACACGTGAAGAAAGCTGTGCTCCACTAACAATAGGTCACAGAGGAGACCCTCTATTAAGGAAGGGTCCCGGCGTCTCACTGTGCTTGCAGAATAGGATTCCCTCTGCACATACTCCAAGTCCACACATAATCATATATCTGCTAAATCACAGCAAGATCCTTCCAGACTGCCACAGGTTTTCTATTTCAAGTGGATTAATAATTTGCAGGCAACACACTTTCCTGACCACATAGAAAAATCATTACAAAAAGGACATATCATTAAGACATTTCCATCAAAAGATCACACACAGCTATATTGGGCAAGATGACTAACCCTTCCAGCAAATCTATGCAGGATATGAGATTCTAAATTACAATTTTTCTAAACATTATAATAATATTTAGTCACTACATCAAAAATGTTCCAAGACATAGGAAAAACTAATATGCTTTCTTTCCATGAAAAAAAGTGTGGACTTATTCCACTCCTGCTGAAAGCTGCAGGCACTCTGCTGCAAGAGGTTTCAAGATTACAATTCAAGTCCAAGAAAAAGCCTTCACTGCCTCTTTCACCCACCTTTTACTCATACAGCCCAGAGGCTTGCCATCTCTCCATATCCCCTCCATGAAGGGGGATCCCTTTTTAAAGCCAGGAGATGGAGCCAGAGACACTCCCTACTGTGAAGAAGGGGTGAGAGGTGGAGGTAAAGTAATAGAGGTAGAAAACCTCACTTTTTTCTCTCAGGGGTGCTATTATCAGTCTATTACTATCCTCAGTATGAAACGGCAATCCACAATAATGCTTCGGATGCAAAAAATAGATGCATATCCCACAAAACAGCTCTAGAAAAGTTAAGACACCACCCACCTGAGCAAACACCAATTACTCTTCTTATTCAACAATTTGAGTTGGAAATAGAAACTTAGGACGCATATCCATTGCTAATAAACATGCTGACCACACGTGCCAGGCATCAAAAGCACTGTCAGCAGAGATATTAATTAACCTTTCTCTTCAGAACTGCTGGTGTTCCAGACATTAATGCATGATATTTCTCACCAGCACAGGGTCAGGTTCCTATTGTGGTTGATGCATTCATAAAACCTAGAGTTCTGTGAGCTGAATGGCACATGCAGAGAGCACACTGTTGTGCAACACAATACTTACGATGCTTCCCATCTGCACTCCATTTCAAAGCATATTTTACTCATTAGCTTCATTTAGAGGGTCCCCCCAGTTCCGCTGCAAGAGAGGACCCTGCCAAAACACAGAACTGAGCAGAAGCATCGTGTTTGTATCAGCATAAAGTAAATATGAAGTAAAATGAAGTGTACCTATGCCCTACATGTACAGAACCCACTAAACACCAACAGACTCTTGTTTGCTTGAGGATTACGAGATATTTTGAGAACGTGAAGGCTGTGGCACTTGAACGCCACTAAAAGCTCTCCTAACCAAAAGCCACGAATCACGATAGATTTAGGAAGTGATAATTCAGCTCTATTTTTTGCATCCAGTTGGAAGACTATATTTTCTTTATCAAAAGACTTCAGTACACTAGCTTGCCAAGTAAAGCTCCTCCGCAGGGCTTTCGGCAGCGCTTTCATTTTAAAAATCTGGGATTCATGTGTCCTACAGGAAAGCATTTTGTGACTGGAGTTGTAAGGGGGGGTTTTTTGTTTGAGGTTTTTGGTTTTTGGTTTTTTATTATTTTTATTCCAAACGAACTGGTTAGTGGTTTTGGATGCAGTCCTGTCCCCACGGGAAAGCGTGTCCCCTTACACCAGACCATAACTAAACTTTCTGCAGAGCGTGGAGACAGCAGCCCTGACACGGCTCAGGGCCCGCCCCACAACGGGGACCCCGACATGGACCCCCAGAGGGGAACCTGGCACCCCCTGACTGGGCACCCCCAGCATCTATGGCAAAGCACCTCGACACCCCCAGCCGGGCGTCCCGGGACACCCTGACCGAGCACTCCCCGACATCCCCCGGCCAGGCACCTCACGGCACCCCCAGCCAGACCCCCCTGTACCCATAGCAAGACACCCCCAGCTGGACTTCCCGCACCCCCGACATCCCCAGTACAGTGTCCCCGGCATCCCCAGCCGGAACCCTCGGCACCCACGGCAAGGCACCTATGGCAAAGCATCCCCGGATCCCCCATCTCGGTACCCCGAACCCCTATCCTGGCATTCCCAAACCCCTATCCCGGATCCCCCATCACGGCACCCTCATCACAGCACCCCGGGACGCCGGGACGCCCATCACGGCACCCTGGGATTCCCTATCACAGCACCCCCAGCACGGCACCCCCCGATCCCCAAACACGGCACCCGGGATCCCCCATCACGGCAGCCTCGAACCCTTATCACGGCACCCCCATCACAGCACCCTCGGTTTCCCCGTCACGGCACCCAATCACGACACCTTCGGTTCCCCCGTCACGGCACCCAATCACGGCACCCGGGATCCCCCATCACGGCAACCCCGAACCCCTATCACGGCAACCCAGATTCCCCCATCACAGCACCCCCGGTTTCCCCATTACAGCACCCCCGGATACCCTATCACGGCTCCCCCAGCCGCGCCGCCGGCAGCCGCCGCGCTCACCTGCCGGCACCCACCCGCGGAGCCGCCGCCGCTGCCGGCGCGGAGCCACCTCGGGCGCCGCCGACGCCTCTAAG
>WAAB01010177.1:174189-228892 GCA_013389865.1 Piaya cayana
GACGCCTCTAAGGCGTGGGGCGCGGCTGCAGGCGGCCACGCGCGGCCCCGCCCCGCCCCGCGCAGGCTCCGGCCTCGGGGGCGTTGGGCGCAGTCCCGCCGACCGAGCATCTCTGCTTCTTCGCTCTATCCAAGCCGTGATGCCTATGGGATCTGTCCTGCCTGCTTCCAGCGGTCCCCCCCCCCCAACCCCCCTTTCCAAAATCTTTCCACTTGGGACATCCAAATCTAAATCCTCGCTGCTGCCTCCACGCAGCTGCTAGGGCTTATTTTCTTCCCTGGATGTGCCAAAGGCGAGTGTCTCTATCCCAGCCTGTCATTTAACATCTCGCAGCTGGTTTTCAGGTGCGCGACAGGCCTGAGCAGCAGCCAGGATACACCCGATATTGCATTTATTGCTGCCGGACTCTCAAGAACACAACTGGGTCACAATCACCTTTTGATGACAGATGCTCTGGCTGTACACCAGGAACACCCCACCACTAAAACTATAATAAAAACCGAATTATTTATTTTTCCAAAGAGTGAGCAGAGCAGGCTGGGATCGCAAAGACAAGGATTAAACTCTCCCACTGAGTCACATGATGTATTCCAGCAGTCTTTTAACAGATTAGCTTCGCCCATAGGAATCCTGGATCTGACATATAGAAGTACCTTACACATTTAAGAATTGTCCTTCCTGTTTTTCAGGCTTTTCAGCATGATTTTCAGCCTTCCAGGAGCTCATAAGGAGACACATGTTCAGAGGCACACAAGAGTTCAGGAGACAGGAATTCAGAGGGAGACAGAAGAGACTGAGCTCTGTTCCTTGGAGCAAAATGCATAGGTTGGTATCAGCACCTCAGCTCCCAGGGAGCACAGGTAGTTAATTAGGGGCCAAAAAATGAACACACCAATAGTTAAAATACCTAGAGCTAGCCCCAAGGGAAGCTTTCAGTTCTTGGGATGTGCCTGTTTCTGGGGCTCCATGCTGCTAACCAGGAAATGCCTCCCTTCCCAACCATGATTCATGGTCTGACATCTCCAGAGGGGAAAAAAAAAAAGTAAGCCCCTTCATTTAAAAAGTGGAGATTAGATTTTCAAGCACAGAGAAAGGAGAGTGTGATGGCTTCATCCACCCTCTGAGGAGCACAGGGGCTGAGGAATTCATCCAAGAGACGGATGGCAAGTTCAGCAGCCTCTGTATTCCTCATATTCCTCGGTCCAAAATCCAAAATTCAGAACTATCATGTGGGAGGAGGAGAGATTTTCTGCATCCCTCCCCCAAAAATTGAATGTGTTGTTTCCACACTCTGGTTAATATAATAAAACAGAAGAGTTTTGCAGCAGGAATCACCCCCTTGGGTGGGTCCTTTTGTCTCCCTAACTAGGCTACCGTCAGAAAGGAGACCACAGAGGTTACCCTGCATAATCTTTTATGAGGCTGGAAATCCAGAAAGGTCCATATTATGTGCCACAAGATATGACCGAACTTCCTATTCTAATGCAAAGTAAAATGCAAAGTCCTGCCTGGTAAAATCGAGGCAGAAGCAGACAGAGGGTGTGAGAAGGTGCTTCCTCCTCTTGGCTGGCCTGTGGAGGCACGGCAGGGTGGGAAACACCATGAGGAGTCCCCATGGACAGTGAAATGGGTGAGCTGCTCAGGCTTAGGCAGAATCAAAGAGATGAGCACAGAAAGGATCTTGGGCATCAGGAAAATCTCAAACTGTTCAGGATTTCCCAGCTCAGTGACAGCTATGCAGGGCTTCTCTAAGTCTATGTAGAAAGAATACCTTACTGAAATTTGGGGGGATTTGGCCCTAGATCTTCTCAGTTCCTGTCCTGGAGAATATTGATGGCATTTAGATAATTTTTACACACACATGGCAGTACATTTCAAAGTAATCTGTTGTGATATAAGCCAAAACAAGATTTGAGTCATATGGTTTTTTACAGATAAAACATTGATTTATAAACACCTAAAGCAAGTCTATCCAAAAGAAAATGCCACATGCGTATGCATATAACAAGGAGAACTACTTATACCAGATCATCTTCCATTGCCCAACAGAACAGAGCATTAGACTCCTTTCTAGCTTTAATTTCAGGAGTGCAAAATAGAGGATGGAGAAAATTAAAGATAGAGAAATTGTGGATTGATGAAACTATTTCAAGTTGCAGTCAAAAGAAGTCTGTGGGAAAAAAACCAGTTTGATACTTAGCTAAAAAAGTTGCAGTTGCATCCCATGCCATTGTACTGGGGAAATGCTACAAGGCATTTTTGGAACTACTGTTATTTTCAGTTCTTTACTCACTGTCTTCTTTGCACATGCAAGTTCTTGATTCACGTTCAGAAAAACAACAACCAACACAAATCACCTCTGAGCCACACTAGTACAAACTAAGTGTCACTGAAATAAACTCCAGTAATGTGTCAGCAAGAGAAGTTAACACTTAGAAGAAGCAACTGAGGAGAGTTTGGTTATGTCCTACGTCTATTCCCAAGTACCTAAAACTGCACTACATTTAAGCCTCATCTTGAGTCACCTTCAGAAGCTGGAAGCACCAGAAACATACGTTCTTTACAACAGACAGATATTGTGCCCTAAGCACGAAACGTCTGACGCCCTGACACACAACATACACAGATAAATTCAGTTACATGGTTCAAGTTTCCCAGGATCCAAGGCTTTTGTGGCACTGATGGGCAGCAAAATGAATATAGGGATTTAAATGAAATTCCTGTGAAAAAAAAATTATCTAGGACTGTTTATAGGACTGACTGTTCTAGGACTGAACAACAATATGATGTTCAATTTTTTCCTATAAGAAAACAGCAAACTTCAGAACTCAGCCATAGACCACAAAAACTACACAAAAGAGAGTTAACACTAAATAGGAGTCCAGAGCACCAGGGCAGAGCCAAGGACTGCAAAGGCCACATTCTGCTCCCAGCCATTCCAGTGTGAATACAAAAATGCCTTCCCTGACCTCTGCATGCATCTCCTCACAGTTTGCTTGGTTGATTCAGTGCTTTCAAGCCATTGAGTTCCCAAGCATCCACAAACATCACATCTAGAAAGCCCCATTGAAGTGCCACATGCTATTACACCATGAGATGAGTGCCACAGAGAAAACCTTTCCCTTCCCACTTCTGCACACAAGCACAATGGAAGTAATTTAAAAAAAAAAAAAGTAAGTTTAATAGCTCCAACACACAACTACTACAAAAACTCCCGGAGAGCTGAATACCACAGAGCCAGCAGCCCCAGAGCCACCCTGAGCTCAGTTAGGAGTTACCCCCTCACCCTTTCGCGCTGGTTGCAAACCCACTGCAAGTTCATGGGGCATACACAAAAATGTCAATGACCAAAAATATTCCAAATAGCTCCAAGTCTGGATCAAAACACCCCAGCCCTTAATCTTTGGTGAGGCCTTATGTGCAAATTACAGGCAGATAGGCCCTTGCAAAAGTGACACTAGAATTACTTGTAAACACTAGCTTGTTCCTCCTACCACTAAAATACTAGGATATAAGATGTTTTTCAGTGATTTGAGGTGGGGGTGATCTGATGTCTTGATGTCTCGTCCCTGTGTGTCAGCAGGCTCTTCAGCTGTGCCCCTTATGTGGGTTGTAATCAGAGATGTTTCCTCCTATTATAGAAGGTTTCTTAGGCAAAATATGAAAAGCAAATCATAAGAAGCAGTATTGAGAGCTGCTAGGAAACTGAAACTCTCAATTTTATAAATCTATTCATTTTTCCATAACTATTATTTTCATAGCACTCAAAATACAGTTGGTGATTTGCAAAGAGAATACAGACGTAGGGTCTTTGTCCCAGTGAGCTTGCATTGTAGCTTCCTATGTTTAAAATATGAAAGCTCACTAGTCTTTAAAACAAATTTTAACAAAATCTCTCCAGTGGACTGGGGGAAGGGGGGCAGTTTGTTTGCTTGGGGGGGTCCTTGTTGGGGATTGGAGGTGAGGTAAGCCTGGCTCTGTTGATAATCATCTCTTGTTGCTCCCCATGAGCATTTTCAGGAATACTTCTCCAAATGCACCCCATTAGATAGAAGTTGAGCTCTTGTAGGCAGACAGTTCTTTGTTGAACATTTATAAAGTTTAGCAAGCAGCCACATTAAAGCTCATTTGATGCAGTTGCAGTTTATTTATAAGCTGATAATTTTAAATATCAGTTATATACATTTAAAAAAATCCCACTTTCAAAGAATACTCCATGAAACTCCAAGCTGTGATGCAATGTGTCTATTTTTTATAGCTCTGACCTCACTTGTTATTTAAAATCTTTATGTGCCCATAGAATTTATTTAGAGGTTACTACAAATCTGTGAAGAATGAAGATTTCTCACCCAGCAATTCTTTAACTGGGGCAAGTATGTATTACTAGAATAATACAATATCAATTAGTATCCAACCGTGGAGATTTACACGGCATTAAGTATACTATATTAAATTCAAAATACAAAGCAGTTACTCAAGGTTGGAGTGCAGAAAACATATATAAGGAAATGTACTGGTGTTGCTGAAATAAAACAGAGAGTAATAACCTAGAAATCAAAATGGTCTTAAAGCAATTTTACTTATCTGCTACATTTAATACCAGTTATTAAAATGAAAAAAACATCAGGCCATCTTTCACATTTCAGTCCTTATTCACTGTTTACATTTTTCTTGGTAATGTCCTGAATTTAATTTTAATTTGTTTATGGAATAAATTCAATTCTTCACAGTGTCTGGCCCAGACTTGAGACTCTACACAGGAACATACATTTGCTCACAACAGTCTATTATCACTAAGATTATTTTTCTGTTCAGGGTGGAAACACTTATTTAAGCTTGGCTTTAGAAATTATAACTGGGGGGGATAAACTTAGAATTTACATTACTCCTTAAAAACTAAAAAAAAGGGGAAGGCCATATTTTACCCTGCCTTGAATTCAAACACCTCCATCCACTGCACTGAGCCAGATATTTTCTCCCAGATAATCTTTCAGGCACCAAGGGAAAAATACTTTACAAAGACATAATATCTTAAATTATGTACTCACCCTTATATCACTATTTAAATTCCATTCTTTCCCTCCCCATGGTGATGCCAGTTTTCTCTGCTCTTAACCTTGCTCCCATATTGCACAATTAAGATAAACTTTTTTTTTTTAAAATGTTGGAGACTATGTTCTGATTTTTCTTTACCCTGTTTGGTCTAAAGGTTACTGCTCCACAAAGTATCCTAAGGACATTTTTACTACCAAGAAATATTTTGACATCAAGAACTATTTTTAACTCCACTAAGCCTTGCTGAGTGTAAAATGTTGCACAGGGTGCTCAGCAGCCTAGGGGAATGAAGCTATCAGTAGGGTTTGTTTTCTTTACACAAGAATAGCAATCTGAATCTTCTAGCAACAAGACTCCATACACACAGTACACAATGTACATCTCATTATAAACCTCAGTGGTCAACACATAGGAAAAACATACTCAAGGTCCACCAGATGCTGTGGGTTGGGAGGGCTCTGCTCACCTGCTACTGCCATGTCTCATACTGGGATTTCCATATCTACTGGAGAAGATTAATTTGGTGAAGACATCAACTACCCCATTGGGATGCTGCTGGCAATCTGCTTCTGGATAGTGCCTCCAGGTGTTCTCCCTGCCTTCCCTTTCTTGAGGTATTGGAAGTGATTTAGCTGTGAGATGAAATTGGACAAGATCACACATCCCAGAAAAAGTACAAAGGAAATAAAGTGAAGACAAGAAAGGGAAGGACCAGAGGAGAGGAAGGTTGCTGCCAGTTCCTAGCTCCATCCATGCCCTCACTGCACAATGATGCTAGGACAGAGAAGCAAGATCTACCCTTCTGCCATTGAAGATTGTCAGGAGCACACCCACAATTAAATACACCCCCTCGGGTTAAATGAAAGCTAAGCCATAGTGTGTTTTCAGAGTAGAGCAGCCAAGGGGAAAGAGTGTTTTACTACTCTGCAAACACCCAGAAGGATGCTTAGGCACTACTCACACTATGAGCACGCCAGGTAGATAGGGTTACACAAACATTCTGTTCAGGAGGGGTTAACTTCCCCCACTACTTCCTCACAACAAATACACTGCCCATATGTGCCTGCTCACTAGATTTCCCACCAAAGCAACATTTCCCCTTCTTTAACTACAAAAACAATGTAGGTTACAGCAGAGGCTTCCCCCTCCAGCAACATGTGCTCCACCCTGGAGTCATTTTATATTGCTCTCCCCAGTGTCCTAAACCAGAGCTGCAGAGATTGTTCCAAATGTGGCTTTCATTTTATGCTAGAATAGCCTCCATTAATGCAATATGCTGTGCTCCATACCTTATGTTTTTAAAAGTGGAAGCTCACAGCTTGTTTGCTTTTTAAGCATCACCATCCATCCTGCATTTTAGCTGTGCACGCTTTCCAGCATATGTCAAAATGTGCTGTCCACCTGATGCTTATTAATGTTTCAAGAGTCTTCCTTAAAACATACATGAGATTTAGGAGGGATTTTGTTCCAGAAGTCTTCTGACTGTTCTGTGCAGTCAGAAAGAGTAGTATAATTTCACAGACTGGATTTAATATACAGAAACATGCTGCATCTGTTTCCAAATATTTTCTTTCTAAAACTGTTACAAAAACCAATGCCAAAATATGCTTGTTTCTTTTTAAGGAAGAATCCTTATTTCAGTTTCTTGATCCAGATCATCTTAACACCCAGACTCAATTTTGCTTCCTAGAGCAATCTACAAGGTCCAGCTAATACAAATTTTATCTGTCAGTCTTCCTGTTTGAGCTGTATGGGTCCAGTGCGTCTCTGTTATAGCCTCCACATCACTTATCAGCAACATCTGGTACTGATTGCTGATCTCAGGCATTGTGCTTACGGGCTCCATAGGCAAGATCGTTCTTGGATTTCTGATATGGTTGGGGTTTTTCCATAGGATATCCCTGTGCCTTGTTGGAGTAGAGATTTATGACTGGTCACTAGCTTCATTTTAATTTTTTTGAGCTGCGATATTTTCTTATAGACCAATGTATAGCAGCTGACTATATCTGAGAACATATCCTGCAGGTCCATTTTTCCTTTTACATGGCCATAAGCCATAAGTTAAGTCTTTTGCTAATCAAGTTACTCTGGCTTAATCAGGTTACTCTGCTTATACACATGGAAATCAGGAACCAGTCCTCTATTTCCTAGTATTTGGGATTCACTTCCTTCCCCCTTAATGATTATATAAAAGTCTAGAGGAAAAGTGAAGTAATTTTACAAGGGGTGAAAAATAATTTGCCTTTTGATTGTACCCAAAGAGAAAGGGTATTATGGTCTTCTGTGGCTTCAGGCTTTCATTTGACAAGGTCCTAAGCTTTCCTCCCAAGCCAGGAACAAATTTTGCCATCAACTGCAAGAAAAAGAAATCATGCACAGGAACATTTTGATCAATTGACACAATCTAAAGGTTAAATGTTCCAATATGCAGCTGACCTGGGGGAAAATAAGAGTGATGGAATGTATAAAATTTAAATATTCAATCAAGCTATTTCTCCAGGACACAATTTTCTGGCTAGTTTGATGAATGCTGCTGAAAGCACAGGTGGCAAATAGTGACTGAGATGGAAATCCTCACACCTCACATTCACTTTTGCTGTCCAGTTCCCTGCATGAAGTTAGTCCTCAGAAGAGAAGCCTGGGGAATCCAAAAAACAAGAGTCCCTGGATAACATGAACGGCTGCACAAACATCCTCCCTGTGTCCATGCCTGCAATTCCCACACTGCCACTGCACACGTCCCATGGGCTCCCTCACTGCCAAACTGGGGACCATAAAACAAGGGGAATGTGTGTGAAGTGAGCATGAGAGAGGATTATGTTTGGGAGCTGATGTTCTGGGATGCTCCCAGCATTGCCATGCTGTCTGCAGTATGTGGCTATGGAGACGTGAGATTAATTATATGGTTATATTTAATTCTATTTTTCTTCTTCTCACATGCAGATCTTAATACTGATACTCATTCCTCCTGTGCCCAGCTACTTCCCAAGGAGCCTGTTTATACTTGCAAGGAAGTTCTCACCAAATAATAGTTGCAGTGAACAGGAAACCATTTAATCACAGTTTCCCCAGTTAAGCTGAAAAGTGGCTCCTTTTTCCCCAGTAAACACACATCCCATGTCCAGATCTGACCTTCTAGACTTTTGTACAGTTTCAGCTCTAAAAAATAATGTGGTGAGGGTATAATATGCGAAGTTTTATAATGTGGAATGATTGTTCCAACCAGAAAACTGGCAGCTCCAGCAAGCTTGGCTTTGGGCCTTCTCACTTTACAACAAACCTCAAATACCGTATCTGGAAATCAGACCTCAGCTGTGTGTTGGCTGGAACACTACAACAAAAACAAGATTGGGATTTTTTTCCTCACAGTCTGCACTAGGTGCAGAAAAGGACAGTGTTTTGGTTTCAAGGCCTTGGAAACTCAGAATTATTTTTTTCCATTATGTAATTACACATGTAAACCCTACAGGTAAGTCTCACTTATTTACACTGATGCCTCTTGGAGACACTTGGGAAGACTGGATAATGGCTAAATTAATAACCAAGCAGATGTCTCATACATTAGGGCTTATTTGTATTGCTGAAACATACTTCTGCAGAAACAGGTATTTCAAAGAATTTTAGCCCCTACAAAGCTGCTGTGACTTTATAACCCTCCAACAGACAGTTACTTGGAAAGAAAACCTCCACAGTAAAACCCAGCATTTGATAAAGAACTTTTTCCTTAGAGAGCTCAGGCACCTGCAGAAAGTGAGCTGCTGTTATCACCTCACTGTCACCAATGCCATGAACTGTTTGCAGTGGGGAGGAAAGGCTTGACCAGGACCCAACACTTCTGAAGTCCATACATGCTATCCATTAGGCTGTAAGATGCTGACAGGAGTTACATACATAGCTCTAAGTCATATACAGTTTATGCAAACATAACTCACAAGTAAATGACTTAAAATAGAAGCATGAAGAAGAGAAATGGAAGGTGAAGCTGACAACCAGCCTGAGATCACTGCAAAAAGCAACACAAACTATAAGCAAGTAGCAAATGCCACTAATATGTGAAAAAGGCAGAACTTTATATGGCATTTAAACTAGTTCTTTAGATTTGGTTCATACTGGATTCTGACATGAGTTTATGACTCAGTATATAGCAAGCTACATGACATTTTCTAATCTAAAGGAGATCTTGAGTTGGTTTCACCAAGTCATGCATGACACCTCTAAAGTGCTACATGGCCAGTGGCTCCTAAGTGTGCTGCTGTGAATGTTTTAGACTATATAAAAAGGGACAATATGCCTCCTCATGTTCTTCAATGCTATTATTGATATTATCATTAAATGACAGAATATCCTCAAGGCTGGGAAAACCAGGGGGAGTATAGGAGCTGACACCTGGACTCAGGATTGCTTTCCTCGGTTATTAGAGCTGGCTGAACTGTTTCAACAGATAATGATATCTAATTTAATTACATATTAGACAAAATGCTTTTGATTATTACTCAACCATCCAGAATTAATGAATTTGTAAGTCATTCTTCCATCCTAATTTTTCACTACCTTCTTGTCTTTTACCTCTTTTGTTCTCAAGCTCTTCCAAAATCCACCTCTCTCAAGACAGATGTTTACTTCTCTACTAATTTGCATGATTTTTTTTTAATGATGGTGCCCTTTAAACTCATTTCCACAGTTTATAATTTGATTCTTGGGTCATCAGAGAAAGCATCTGACTCACAAAATAATTCTAACAAAGCACAGAGATTCTGCCTTCCTTATACACTATAGAGTCCATTTAATGGCAAAACCCCTGTTGACTTTGAATTCCACACACCAGCCATTAACTTCTGATCCATTTGGCATCTGTGCACTTTTAAAAACTATTATTACTTCTTTCTCCACAGCATAACTGGTGAATGCATGACTGAGTCAAGACCTGGAGGTTAAACTGAAGAAGAGGTGAGAACTACACAGGCAGTGCAAGGAGGAACAGGGAACCTGGGATGTGTATAGGGACACCGCTCAGATGCGTAGGGAGGAAGTCAGGAAGGCCAAGCCATAGCTGAAGGTAAACTTGGCAAGGGAAGTAAAGACGAACAAGAAGGGCTTCTACAGATATGTCAATCAAAAGAGGAAGGTCAGAGAACATACCTTCACTGATGGTTGGGAATGGTGACTTCTTATCAGCAGATGGGGAGAAGGCTGAGGTACTAAACAACTTTTTTGCCTCAGTCTTCACCAATAACTGCTCTCCTCATGCCTCCTGGGTCATGAGATGGCAAGATAGTGATGAGGGGGATAACCTTCCTCCCGCAGGAGGAGGATCAGGTTTGTGACCGCCTGAGGAACCTGAACATATATTAGTCTACGGTATCTCATGAGATGTATCCCAGAGTCCTGAGGGAATTGGCAGATGTGGTTGCCAAGCCACTCTCCATGATATTGTAAAAGTCATGGCAGTCAGGAGAAGTCCCTGACAACTGGAAGAAGGGTAATATTGTGCCTGTTTTTAAAAAGGGCAGAAAAGACGACCCTGCAAACTACCAAACTGTCAGCCTCACCTCTGTGTCTGGGAAGGTCATGGAACAGATCCACCTAGGAGCTCTGCTAAAGCACATGGAGGACAGGGAAGTGATTAGTGGCAGCCAGCATGGCTTCACCAGGGGAAAATCCTGTGTGAGCAACATAGTGGCTTTCTATGATCGGGTGACCACATTAGTGGAAATGGGTAAACGAATGGATGTGATCTATTTAGACTCCTGTAAAGCCTTCAACACAGACCCACACAACATCCTCCTCTCTAAATTAGAGAGATATGGACTTGATGGGTGGACGGTACAGTGGATAAGAAACTGGTTGGAGGGTCATGTTCAGAGGGTAGTTGTCAATGGCTCAATGTCTAGATGAAGATCCGTGACAAGCGGTGTCCCTCAGGGGTCTGTACCGGGACCAGTGTTATTTAATATCTTCATCAATTATATTGACAGCAAGATCCACCCTTAGCAAGTTTGCAGATGACACCAAGCTGAGTGGTGCAGTTGCCACATCGAAGGGGTAAGATGGTATCCAGAGGGACCTGAACAGACTGGAGAATTGGACCTGTGAGAACCTCATGAGGTTCAACAAGGCCAAGTGCAAGGCCCTACACCTGGGTCAGGGCAATCCCTGTTTCCAGTACATGACGGGAGATGATGTGATTGAAAGCAGCCTTGCAGAGAAGGACTTGGAGTGCTGGTCAATGAGAAGCTAAACATAAACCAGCAATGAGTGCTCACAGCCCAGAAAGCCAACTGTATCCTGGGCTGCATCAAAAGAACCGTGGCCAGTAGGGTGATGGAATTGATTCTGCCACTCTATTCCTCTCTTGTGAGACCTCATCTGGAGTACTATGTCCAGTTCTGGAATCTTCAACATAAGGATATGGAACTGTTGGAACGGGTCCAGAGGAGGGCTACAAAGTTGATCCGAGGGCTGGAGCACCTTCCCTGTGAGGACAGGCTGAGAGAGTTGGGCTTGTTCAGCCTGGAGAAGAGGAGGCTCTGAGGAGATCTTAAAGTGACCTTCCAGTACTTGAAAGGAGCTACAAGTAAACTGGAGAGGGACTATTCATAAGGGTTTGTGGTGACAGGACAAGGGACAATGGATATAAATAGGAGCAGGGCAGATTTAGGTCGGACATTAGGAAGAACTTCTTCACCATGAGAGTGGTGAGGCACTGGAAGAGGTTCTCTGTGGATGCCCCATCCCTGAAGGTGTTTCAAGGCCAGGTTGGATGGGGCCTTGGGCAGCCTGATCTAGTGGGATGTCCTTGCCCATGGCAGGGGAGTTGGAACTAGATGATCTTTAAGGTCTCTTCCAACCCTAAGTATTCTATGATTCTATGGTTGTATGACTCTGTAGTTCTATGGTTCTAAGAATTATTGAAATCCAATTTATTTTAACTGTATAGCTCATCCTCATAAAATTGGCTATTATACTAAATAATTTTCTGCTCTGCTGTACATCCAGCTTAATTTCTGTGATCAAAATACAGATCAGAGAGGAGATAAGTTTGTGTATTGCTGGGTCACATATTGAGTGGCAAGAGGAAATCTGGAATGCAAAGTTCCTCCATTTCCATGGAGGCAAATGGGAAACTATTCAACTGAAGTCCATGGTGTTATGGTACTGTCAGAGATCTCAAGCATATTTTTGTTTTACTGTGAAAGAAAACTGTGCTTCAGACCATTCACCAGCAAGGAATGCAGAGAGAGTGTGCAAGTCATGAAGCCTTGCTGGCTCCTTCAGTACCTGCAGCCATGTAAGTGTGACATTCCCAGGGCTACTACTCACATACAGATATCCCAGCTCTACACATAACTACAGTCCCAAACATAGCTCCTTCCAGCTGAAGACAAAGAATAATCCCCTGTGATTAAGTATTAAGCTGACAGATACCTTATAGCCAGCAAGATTCAAACACAAGCCCTAAACCAAGGTGGCGATGAATATATGGTTCAAACCCAAAGCTAGTCATCACACCCACGTGGCATGAGGAATGAAACCAAGAATATTTAGCTGCCACTAGTGTCTCTAAAAAAATTTCCCAGCAACTTAAAATTTTAAAACACCGTATCATATTTCTTTTAAGAAGGGGTTTAAAACTATGAGAAAGTCCTGCTTGGCCAGCAGAAGTAACGAAAAAGTTGTCTCACCTATTTAACTTAAAATGGCTAAAAAGAGGTGTGTCCTCATATTTTTCTTAGATCTCCTATCACTGAAAAGTAGAGGGCAAATCTTGCTTTGTTATCTAATGACTGCTGGCTTTGAAGCCAATGCAACTACTGCTCTTTTTATTCACAGTCCCCTCTTTTCAAAGGGATTACTTTTGGAAATAGGAGTTTTACTTAAATTAATTGCTTTTCCTGTTTGGGAAAAAAAACAAACAAACAGGTTTATTCACTTAGAGAACTTGGCAACTGCAGATCACCCATTACTTTTTGGGAAGAGATATTTTACAAAGAATGTTAACCCACAAATTCAGTAAACTTATGGGATTTGCAAGTTAATCTGATAAAGCCATTATGGTGATGCTCCAGAGGACTAGTCACCATCAGGAGGGAAAAGAAGACTAATTCTAAAAGGATTTCCCTAAAGCCATTTTCACGTTGGGAAGTCAAGAGCAAATTTCCCTATTAGTAGTGTTGGTTTGGGGGAGGGGAAGATAATGAGAGAGACAATAGAAAAGAAGTTTGTGCCCATGTAAGCAAGTTTCAAATTATACATCTGAGCTTTGAGGAAAACTAAACATCCTTTATCCATATTTGCCATTTTATTTTATATAACAGTGACTGAAAACAGGAAACAATGTCCCTTAAGCTCAGTTATCAAGGACTAGACTCACCAATTTTGATTCACAGTAATTTTAGCGGTTGTTTATATAGACAATTAATTTAAAATTGGGTTGTTATTAACATCCATCAAACAAGTAATAGCATTGATTAATTTAGGAATACTTAAATTCTTAGAGAAATAAGTACTAACACAAACCCCTTCTGTTTCCTATGTCCTGTGTACCACTTTGACTTGCTATTCAGATTTATCTGCACTGAAGTTCCAGCTGCCAACATAAACTACAGCAAATGGTGACTTCATTCTCAAAGGACACAATTATAATCTCTTTTACAATAGGTTAAATAAGGATCAGCTGCTGAAAGTCCTTCAAGCTGCACAGGTATAAGAGAAGAGCTAGTTCTTCATGAGCAGTTCCTTCTCTGCATTCCAGCATAGGCAAATCTGTCCAAAATGCAAAACATATTTCCATGCTTCTTAGAGGGGTTGGCTACTGTACCGAACAAGCCCAAGAAACAATTAGAGTAATTATATTACATATATACACATACTAAAAAGCACATAAAGAAATACTTTTCACTGCTGTCTTAAAAATTCTTAAATGAGACAGGCTTAATTCCCAGTCAACATAACCCAAAAATTGTTTAAAATATTTATATGACATTGCCCTCTAGAGGAAACTGAGAAAGAAAATCTGTGTGTTAGCAGAACTTCTCTACAATTGAAAATATGACATATAGTTTTCAACAGCACAATCAGTGTGTTTGCTAGAATCCATTTTCAGTGAGAACATCACACATCAGTTTGGCTGCATTTATAATCCATGGGTTCTAAGAAAGAATTCCCCAACCTCTAGCTCATTTTCCTCATCTGGGCTCAGTGTTCAGATGGATGGTTTCACAAAGCTTACTGGTTACTATATACCCATGTTTTTCTCTTGACTAACAGAGGAAAAATAGCCTAGGCTATGAAAAAACTGACAAGCACTTTGTAATTCTTAAGTTATCACAGCACAAAGAACTGCTGGTCAATGCGTATGAGAATAAGAAGGCCATCATTGACTCTTGTTTCATCAAATAGTTACTCTTACTGTCTTGAACCCACTCCAGTGAAGGATTAACAGGTTGGGAAAGACAGCCAAAATGGCTGTTCAATTTAGCAGATTTTATTTTGTCAGTTCTTTTCTTCTAGAAGACCATCCAGTTATCCATAATACCTAATGGAAAAAGGTAAAAACAAGTTTGGGCACATTTATAACAACAGAAAACAACCTTTGGCATCAGCAGAAACAGTGATCTCCTTCAGTTAAATCTCAATAGTCTGTGGCATTTTGAAAAACCTTGGACCCATTTTCCATCCACCTCTAGTTTCTCATAGTCTCATTAAAGAACCTTCAGACTAGCTGGGCTATCTCAGTAGGTACAAGTCTTCTTAAGCTGCCTCCAACCTTAGGGCAGTGCCTGACAAGTTACGTTTTTACTGGTACTGATCTGTTTAAACTGTTTCCCTTTGGAGGCCCAGAAGATCTTGCTGAATATCATACATTTCATCCAGAGAAACCAACAAGAATGATGACTGATGCTGTAGAGCCTGTGACTGATACTCAAGTCCTCCCCGTCTCAGCCTCCATCTGATATAAAGGAAGCAGAAAAGTAAGTTTCAAGGAGTATGTGATACTGCTCTAAGGTGTAGGCAAATGTATCAGATAAGAAGAGCTATGAGTTTTCCACAAGAGAGAAAAATCCAGCCCCAGAAATATTCACAATAGCAGCTGTCTCTGGAGTTCTATACCTGTCTCTCAGCTGATCACACCTACATTTCTTGTATTTATCCTCTCACTTATGTCTGTACATGGCAGATTCATGCTGACAAGCCATCTCTCTAACACTGATATCAAACTTAGCCTCTGCCTGTGGAACTGTCTTCTGTTCATTATTTTTCAACATTTCTTGCTCCTGTCCTTGCCAAGCCAGGCCTGACTTCCAATGACAGGGGATAAGTCGTTTCTAAGCTGCTGCCGCTGTAAGTGCTTTCACCTCTCAAGGGTCACAGCTTAGTCCTAGTGTATCTTCCAGGGCAGCAACCATCACATCTAAAGGTACATGAGATTGGCAAGAAGATATGGTCATCAACTCCTTGCAGAGCAGCCCTGAAACCCTTCTGAGAATAGGAATGCTGCTTGCTTAGCCAAATGCTACGAGAAAAAAACATTTCAATGAAGCATGAAGAAATTGTGTCTTTCCTGGACTCATGGTACATCACCCAGTATGGGTGGGAAAGAAAAACCTGCCATGTAGCTCACTGCAACCCACTAACCTGAGCCTAGTCACCTCCTCCTCCTGCAGTAGCTCAATGCTCTTGCTTCATGGAAATTAGACTTTAGCCCACAGTCTGTTTTGTGTAAAGCTTTGGACTACTAGAATAGTAGAAGAGAAATTCACATTTACAGATTAGAAGAGACACTGTGAATGACTGCACATTGCAAATTGGTGTGTTAAGGGCACAGGCATTATAGAAAGAGCAAGAATAATGGGCACAGAATGTTACTTGTTCATGTTTTCAACCATCTCCGGTTTTAATTATTGATGGTTAAACCACTGTTCTGTGCTAGCAAATGCACTCCTGGAGAGGCTGAGAAAATAACTGCTGTAGTAGCTGAAGACCTCATCTGCTGCTTGGCTTCGTGGTGGAAAAAAAGTGCCTCTATTTTGTGCATTCCAGTAGTTTGTCAATTAGTTAAATTCTGTTGCATCCTGACTGGGCTTTCAGATGACCTGAGAACATGGGATGCTTGCTGAATCCAAGGCTGAAAGTTCCACTCATGATGGAGAAGAACTCTTGCTGGCACTTTGACATCATAGATATATGACAAGACAAAAGGCTGGTTCACCAAACCAGGCTGTTCCCACAGTAGATGACTGGGGACAGCAGAGCTCCCTCGCAAAGAGAGGGCTTGTTCTCTTGTAATTACAGTGTGCTCAGAACAGCAATTTAAGTGGAGATGTACAGCCATACATCTGGCAAGAAGGTACAGCCTTCTAAGCAGAGCTTTCATAGCTCAATGGAACAAAACAAAAGTACACACAAATGAAAGTTCAGGATAACCCTGAACTCTATAACCTCTGAAGCTTTTACATTGCCTAAGGCAATACCTCCAACATCTGTCCAAGTCTTTTCAAGCCTGATGCAATCCCTCAGAAAAGAAAGCACACACAGCCAGGGTTGGGCAGCATTTGCTGCAGATGACCCTGGGGATGTTGCCTAATTATACATATATGCCTTCTGGGGATCATGTTTCTATCAAGAGAGGCCAGCTCTGTTGTTCGTTGGTAACAGCATGTACAAGGCAATGACAAACGTACTGGTCCCAACATTTAGGTCTCAACATTTAAATACATACAGGACATGAGCCATTTAAATCAGCAGGAGCCTTTCTTTTATGGGTTTTAGATAAAACTGAGCTGAGCAAGAAAATAAATCAAATGCAAAATTGAGGAGTGATGGGATGTTGCAAATGACTGTCACTACAAGAGAACGGGTTTTACCTCCACAGAGGCTGGGCTCAACATGGTAAGGTTGAGAGGAAAGACATGAACCAGAGGGTGTGGAGAGGAAACTGAGTGAACCCATGCTCAGACTAACAAAGTAAAGAGGACAAACAAGTTAAATGATCTCTACTGAATCTGGGGATTAGTGACCTTCTGCTTAAGTCTTTGGCTTTTGAGAGAGGATTTGGGATAAAGCTTATTTCTTCAGAGCAATTTATTTCTTGTCACGTGTGGCTAAGTCAACTCATTCCTTCCCTGAAGATGTAAAATAAAGGAAGAAAAACATCTTTTTCTTAGTTTCTTAGTTTTGATGTATTTAAAACAGTTAAGCAATATCCACTATCAATGTAAAACTGAGCAGCTGTGCTTCAGCAGGAACTCTACGCTCCAGCATACAAGGCACAGTGCAAGGCTGTGTTTGAGAAATATCTATAGGCATCATCTCATTTTGCACAGGTCAAGCACATTTTCACTGTCTGTCTACTCAACTGGAGGAGAAAACCCTTAGCCAAGATCTCTATGTGCTATTTATTTTCCGTTCTTAGGACTCACGTGCCAGGCAGCTTGAACTTCCCGTTGGTGCCTGTGATAACAAGCCCCAAGTCAGCCTCTGTGCCCTGATCCATCACTTAGCAGCGTGAAGACTGGTAATATGATATAAAAAAGGAAACAAATTCAAATCCACAATAAGTTGGGGGTATTTTTTAGGTCAGTTATGAGAATTCTATTCCCTGACATTGTATTTGGAGGCTGTAGTCTCCAGGACCACTGTGTTTGTTTTTCTCTGTGTAGTCAGTACTGTTAATATTTTAACAAGGAGCTCCCACAGAAATGTTTGCCCCTTGGCCAAGGGCAAAGGGCCAGGACACATTTCCATCTGTTTTCCTATTAAAACAAAAATATTTTCTTATGAACATAACTAAAAGAAGGCCCTAATAACACCAGGCAAAGCAGCTGCTTATACTGAGAAGGACTTTGTGTTGGCAGCACTTTTGCTTTAGGAAGGAGGTGAGGAAACAGAGTAAAACAGAGCAGTCAATCCATGCAACCTGACATGTCCAGGAGGAGGGGGTGTGGTGAGACAAAGCTTTCTGTGATGACCAGGTATAGTTTTCTTAGGGTGAGTAGTCCCTGAGAAGTATATATAAAGGATGTTGCTCTGTTGAGTGGGAAATAAATCCACAATAATTTCTAGAAAAAAAGGCCTGTCACAGGCACATAAACCTGAAAACCTCCCCTTCCACCATAACACAGGCATTCATACAGCCTAACACATGACCTTACTAAAGAATGGGTGTGTTACTGAAAACTTAAACTAAGGGTCCTGGCTGCTGAGCAGAGGCAGAATAGCCTTTGCTCCCTGATCCTACAGCATGCTATCCCCACACAACATTCAGAGCATCTGGAAGTGTTCTGAACCCGCCATTGAGTAAGACAGTGCTATAAAATTCTGCTGATGCTGCAGAGACAACTGTAGCCACCAGTGCAGGGACAGAGTGGTCACAGTGAGGACACCAGCCTCCTGCAGTAGTAGTGTCTCACCACAGTGTGGCAGGAAGCAGTGCCCCATAGAAAATGCCAAACTGGAGCACTGTAGTTTGATATCAAAGACTGGCTGTATTCAGGGAGAGATTTTCTTCCCAACAAGAGCTTTCTGTATCGAGGGCAAAGTAGTCTATGATAAAAAGTCATTCCATTCAGACACCTGAGGAAGGGGTGGCTTCATAAAAGTAGTGCTTTGAAAGGTGTGCTCTTCTAACACATCAGTTTTCACACCACACTAAGATTTTTGAGCAGCTCTACTCAGACATAGAGAAGGTCCTCGTTCTTTGTTTCAGTTCCCCCAGCAGATGTACTGCTCTGCATCTCCTTGTATGCAAGGCTTCCAACAAGGGGGCAAAGGAGAAAAGCACCTTCCTGAAGACAGCTGCTCAGAGCAGAATTTGGCTTTAAATAAAGACAGGGACTGCATATTGGTTTTCCAGCACCACCAAGGACTGTTTTTATACGGGAGCTCATGATTTTGTCCCGCTGAGCCCAGGACTGTTATTGACTGCTGCAGGCAAGCAGCACAAAGTGCTTTGAACATTTTGAAACCTGTAATTTGGTTAGACATTCCATATTGTGCTCTGTAATCAGCTACTAGCACTTACAGAGAAGCAGTACTGTGTTTAGAATGTCCATGTTATCAAGAAACTACTGATAGCATTGACCTTTTTAGAAAGACCAGAACTTTACCTTCATACTTCCAGCTATCCTGGATTATGTAAATGAGCTGTGCAGTAGTAGTGAGCACTCAGGAAAGACCTTGGCTGGAAACTCCCAGCTTCAGGTAAGGTCAAAGGCTTGCATTCAGTAGTGGCTCTTAAAGCTCTCTCTCCATTGGATAGCTAATATCTGAAAGTATTTCAAAACATCTTTGGAAATAAACTGATTTCCCTGACTTTTGGCATGCTGTATATTGTGCTGGGGAGGAGTCCTAGCAAGCCCTTCTGGACACTGGCTGAAGAGTAGACTAAGAAAAGGCTGTGCAAAGGTTTGGCTGTCAAAACACTTCTCTGTTCCTCTTCTGGAAGCAACCTTGTTGTAGGTTAAAAAGAAGCCAGTCAGTTCTCTGACTGTATTCCCACACATAGCAATGTTTGGTCATAGTTGGAGCTGAGGAACATGATATTTTGAAGCAGTGGTTAGGTTTCCTCAATGACAAAATTGTATCTTATGTTTATATTACACTGTCATCACATGTAATGTATATTGCTCTAGTTTCTTCAAAAACAGTTTGAAATTGGAAATCTACTCAGTACTGATTTAAAAGATTAGATGTATAAGGTAGTTGTGTCCAAGCACTGCAGCTATGCTCAATGAAATCTGTAATCAAGTATTTCAAACTGAATTATATTAATGACAAAATAATTTTTTGCAATCCTCCCAAGACTTGCTAATGAAGCCCCATTCAATCATGCTCAAGAAATGAAGGATTCATCTGTCATCTGCACAAATACTAACCGCCTCCCTCCAGTAAATGACTAATAGCCCAAAACGAGCAAAGTAGTTCCAAAATACATAGGAAGTTGTTGTCTGGGGGAACATAACCCATGTGTTTTGGAGATACAGTTGTATAGACAGAAAATAAATAAACATGCAAAGTTTTGACTAACCTTTATTCAGTACTCCAATACAGTTCATTTCCCTTTAATTGTGTTTGACAGACACACACAATTTGCTAACTCTGAAGAGAGTAATAATTTTCCCTCAGTCACTAACATCACCGAAACTGCCACCACCTACATCATTCCTATCTAATGTAATAATACCCTGTTAAGCAAAGAGCTTTGATGATTATATTGCTGCATAATGTTTCTCTAAATGAAAACAAAGAAAAAAAAAGAAAAAAGCTCAGCAATAATCAACATGTTTCTGCTGTTTGTATGGCAATCAGGTGGAATTTAAATAAACAGTTTTTATTCAAAGACATCAAACCAAATTCGACATCCTTAGTAGGGAGAGACAGATAAGTGACACCTACAGCCAGCTCCTCCAAGAAGAGGCATGCTGCTTTTCTGTGTTGGGTCTGACACCATCACTACTCTGTCACCTGAGGACCTATATGCACAGGACTCCCACCTGGTAGGTGCTGAAAGAGCACAATCTGTCCAGGACTGCCCAAGCAGATCTGTCCAGGGATGTCCAGTCTGTGATGGCTAACAGTCATCTGTCCCCATGCCCTCTAGACACTGACAGCATCCATAGGACAGCCACCAGGAGGGACCATCTGACCCTACCTCTCTTTTCCCATTGTCCAAAGTATTAGCTTAGCTCCTTGGTGCAGGCGGGGTTTGCATACTGGCATGGAGCTGGAGGTGACGTGAAGCCCAGGAGTGTGAGTACAGTTCTGCTGACCTTGCAGCAGAGGTGGCAATGCCTAGAAAAGTGGCAGAGTTGTGATACCCTCTGCTCAGTGACCAGACTTCCCAGTACATGCTCAGCTCCTCATTGTTACAGAAATAAATCAGAAGATTCCCTTAAATACTAGTGCAAACCACAACATGTTCACCAGGTAAGTTGGAGCTGCCCTGACATGCTTGGCAGGTGTGGAATAGAATCATAGAATCATAGAATCACCAGGTTCGAAAAGACCCACCAGGTCATTGAGTCCAATCATTCCTATCTATCACTAAACCATGCCCCTCAGTGTCTTGTCCGCCCATGCCTTAAACACCTCCAGGGAAGGTGACTCAACCACCTCCCTGGGTGGACCATTCCATTGCCCAGTTACCCTTTCTGTGAAGAATTTTTTCCTTATGTCTAGCCTAAATCTCCCCTTGCGGAGCTTGANAGAGCCTCCACATCCTTCTTACCGTGAGGGGCCCAGAACTGAACACAGGATTCAAGGAGCAGTCTCACCAGTGTCAAGTACAGATGGAGGATAACCTCCCTGAACCTGCTGGCCATGGTGTTTCTGATACAAGCCAAGATGCCATTGGCCTTTCTGGCCACCTGGGCACACTGCTGGCTCACAGATATGCAATGAGAGGTCTGGCTCACCCAATCCAGACTGGGGCTACAGGAGCGACAGGCAGAATTTTAATTTCACTGACCACGCGCATGCTACACAAAGTATGTCACACTGCAAATCATAGCACTCTCACCCCTTTGTATCAACCTGGAAGAGTTTCTCACTGAGCCAGATAATAACCAGACAGGCAGTAACCAAGCCAGGAGTAATACTGAATGTGCTGTCCTACCCCAGAATCTTGAAGAATCAAAGGGAAAGGGCTCTGCTATTGCCACTATAGCAGTAATACGGAAATACTCTAGGAAAGCTTCTTTGAAACAGTCTTCTCAGAAGGTAAGGTGATGTTGCCTTTCAGCCTATTACAAACCTATGCAGAACAATGTCCCTTCTGAGCACCCCAGAGGAGAAACCTATTGAAGGACTCCCAAAAGCATCAAATGAACAAGACAGTACATTGGGTCGGGGCTACCAGCCAGCTCTCTGAGAGCCAAAACCAAGCAGTCCAAACTCAGAGCTTCCTCAAGGTCCCAAACTGTCATCCACCAACATCACCCTTGTCAAATAACAGTTGACAGTAAGTTAGGCAAGGGTACTTTGGATGCTGAAAATATATCAAGTTTTGACTAAGAGATGTCCTAATTTTTGGCCTAAATTTGAACAACACTGGCTGTGTACTAGCAGAATGTAGGAACTCTGTCTTTACAATGGCCAAAAAAAACCCTCAGCTAAGGAAAATGGATCACTTGGTTCTCATTAGCAATAGTCATAGCTTGCTGGTCTAATAACAGAGCTTTCCAAAAGGAACAACCCCAAAATGAAGCTTTTAGGGACAAGATAATAAGAACAAGCATCCAAACATTTTGGACTCAACTGGGTGTTATCTTTAATTTTGCATTAATAATAAGATAACATTATTGCTGGCTTCTGCAACTGATTCCCTTGGATTTTAGAGACAGAGATATCTGACAATGGGTTAACTGTTAACGGGTTAACAGTAACGGGTTACTGCCATAGTACCAATATTTATACACTCATTGAATTACAGGCTTGAAATTATAGATGTCTGCTATTCCACCTGCAATACCACAGCCAGGTTCACCTGCCCAGCACCCACAGATAAGGAGTCACTGTTTCTATTCTGCCATGAGGCAGAATCTGGAGAGGCAGTGACCCCACACTGCTGTCACCTTCACTACCTGTTGGGAGGAAAGGCCAGCAGGCCACTTTGCAGGAATATAAAATGCAAGTATTACTACCCCCCTAAAGCCAGTGTGGCTTTGCAGGCCCAACAGCTAAAGCAGCAAATAAACAACCTATGAGTATTTCCAGTGCTATATTCTCACTGGAGGAATCTGTAAAGATTCAACTCTTTTTTTTTTTCCTTATTTTTCACTATACAGGTTATTTTAGTTAAAACCCATTATCCATTATTTACCCCTGTTGCAGATCTTACTTGCTGGAGCACTTTCTCAGCTGGTCTAAATTGGCATATTGCTTCCAAGACCCATGAAATGTGCTGTATTACCAAGGCTACAGATAACAGAGTTTCCTTTACAGAAGGACCACTTCACTACTTTTTGTTTCTGAAACTGTCCACCCCCAAGATGAAACCCTTTGATATCAGGAGGGGATTTCATGTCCTTTTGTATGCTGCAATCTCAAGTATGACAGAATATTTGCATCCTCATCTGTATCAGAGAAAGGTCTTTACTTTTGCTAAGAGAAGTGTGAGAAAGTCTGCTGGCCCACAAAGAGCAAAACTGGGCCAATGACTGATTTTTTTTTCATGCAGCAACTGAAATAAAAAAAGCAAGAATAATCTGCATCATTGAAAGAACCTTCATTTCTGACTTGAACTCTTAAAGATTTAAAGTTTTCTGGGACAGAAGACAGTAAAATCAAAGGGAATTTATTAAAATGAAGTTGTTCCAATCTGCAAAATGTCTTACTTTGAAAAACGTGTCAGGCAACATTTAGCTGTCAAAAATCTTCTCTCAGCTCAAATGATTCCATAAAAACAAGACACACCTGAAAAAAAAATCTTGAGTGCTGCTGAGTTTGTGTTCATATTTACTTAAAAAACCCAGTTTTATCCAAACCCAGGAAGCTTCCTTAGTGGAGGCCCTCCAAATCATACAATGTGCTAGCCTTTGACGCTATGACCCCTCAAAATTTCCCCGTGAATGTGTGAGTAGCAAATGTGGGATGATTATCAATATGCTTTAGACACTTATTTTTGACAAACCTTAAGAAGGAACCCAGAGTTATCCTGGGAGCTGAAAAGCAGAGGTCAAAATCTGTGTTCTCAGATATAGATCAGTACCAACCGTGACCTGCACCACATACTGTGACAGGCAGCTGCCTGCTCTTCCACCCTTACCTCGCACCGGTGACATCCACGCCAACCATTAGCTGGCCATTCAGGGAAAGGATCTCATCTTTCAGGCGCACTCTCCCACATTTCCCAGCTGGGCTGTTTTTCTTCAAGTCTGTAACCCAGATGCACCCAACATCAAGCACTGGTCCCTTGTGCCCCTTCCTCTTCCTCCCTCCCCGCCGCTTCTCCCCATAGTCCCCAAGTGAAGGGATGTTCCCAAAACTCAATCCGAGAACCTCATTTTTTCTCATTTCCTGGGCCAGGTACACAGTGCAGATCTCTGTATCTGAAGTTCCACAGCTCCCTGACTGCAGTTTGCTCTCATCCACCGAGAAGTTGAGTTGGATGTACTCACTCAGCTTCTGGACAGCCGAGCGGCAGAGCTGCTCCTCGGCACCCTCAGCCCCCTCTCGATGGCTGTTCTGAAGCCACTGACACAGGAGGGGGAGGAAGACCCCCGCGTTGTCCTGCGTGATGGGCATCACTGTCCCTCCTCATTCCCTCATGGCAGCAGCCCTGGTTGGTTCTTCAGACCTTGGCTCTGGCATTGCTCCATGGTTCTGTGCAGCCCCCGAGGCCATGCAGGAGTGGGTCTGCAGACCCAAAGCAAGCCCCATCTAATCTCGCGGGGAGGCTTTGGGGACTCCAACTAACCAAAAGTACAGTCAAGGTAGGATGTTTGGTGTGAACACACTGCACCCAGCCCCATAAAATGGTCGATGAATAAAATGGTGAGGATCTTCCATGGGTGTCTGGGCGCAGTCAGGGTTCCCACTCCGCTGGGAACGGTGTCTCCTCCCCACCACGGTCACCACACGGTTTTGTCCTGCAAGGGAGAGAAAGCATGATTAGAAGCGTCAAAAACCCCGCAGGCTGCCAGCAGCCCCAGGCCAGCAGCGCCCCGGGACAGGAGCTCGCAGCTCGCACGGCCGGAGCCGCTCTCCTGCTGCAGTTTACCACTTGAGGGCACCAACTGCTCTTCACAGCAAGGGAATAAAAGGTCGCAATTAGCTCCTGACCTCTCCGTAAGGCGGGAAATAGATGAGCCGTGGGGACGCTCCTGTCACAGCTCTGGCCCGTCGCTGAAGCAAAGGAGATTCTCCAACCAGGCCTGCTGCAAGGGCCACCGAAGCGGCATGGTGAAACACCATCGGCTGAAGATGGATTGAGAGAGTTGGGATTGTTTAGCCTGGAGAAGAGGAGGCTGAGGGGAGACCTCATTGCTCTCTACAACTACCTGAAAGGACGTTGTGGAGAGGAGGGAGCTGGCCTCTTCTCCCAAGTGACAGAGGACAGGACAAAAGGGAATGGCCTCAANAGGTGGCTTTGCCATTCTCTGTGACGCTGTTTTCAGTCTGGGAGAGGCTTAACTTGGTCACTTCTCTGACTTAGCCGTCCACCAAGCTGCATGAGAACATGCAGCAGCAAACATGAAGGGGGAGAACAGGCAGTGGGGTCCCTCCTCTTACCAGCAGTGGTGGCTTACAGCAGACTAAACCTACCCTGCAGGTAAAGCATTTAGGGGAGTTGACCACCCAGAGTCATGCATGTTAATTCCCTGATTTTCTGCAGTTCTGAGAGGGAGGCACATAGGCAGCTAGGAGGCAGCTGGGGGTTAGCAAGTAAGAGGGTGAAAAAGTTTGTTTTTCCCTAGCATCATTAGGATCTATGAAACAAGGAACAACCCTACTGAGAGTCAAGTGTGGTTGACTGGGTTTCTTTTCAAGGCAGAAGGCAACAGCTTCATGCTTGCAGACTGCACATCTGCAAGCTGCCCAGTGAGGTGGATGCAGGGCTTGGGTTGGGCAAAACAGCCTGTAGCATGATACTGTGACCCTAAGAGCACAAATATAAATGGAGACTCTTTCAAAATGCTCCTGGCCATAAGTCAGATCCAATGTGTCCTGCCAAGGTTTGCCCTCCCAACCCCCTGCCTGCATGGTACCACCTAGGTGGACTGGAGCAACCCCAAAGATGCTCAAGCAGGGACAACATAACATGGTGCTCCCAAGAGCACCCCAGTATCTTCACTGACAGGGTGATACATTAGTAGCTCAATAGGGGTGGGCATCAGCTCTGGGAAGGAGGAAATAGCACTTGCTTAGTGAGAGGGACTTCTGAGTTATCTCAGTGTAGGAAACACAGGGGCAAAACCAGAGGAAGACAGAAGCAGCCCGGGCACACTTCTAAAAAGCAAGGGTGACAATACAGTCACACAGCTGGACCAGGAAATAGGGTTAAGTTCTCTTAATATCTTGACAACTGGTGCAACACTTTAAACTATGTTGTCTTTAGTACAGAGCTCAGGGTTTTTTAAGAGCTCAGGTTTAATTTAAGATAAAATTCATGATTTAACTGGCATAAATGGAACTTGTAGTAGCAAGACATATATCTGGAATATTGGTATAAAGATGTATAACTTATTGTGGACTGACAGAGAAAAATTCAAGGTAGCATCTCTTAGCATACCAAGGATGATGCATACACTTGCTCTGAGGTCCTGAACACAGAGGAAGAATTTCCGAATTCTCTAGTTAATGATTAATGCTACAAAAAACATGGGGTGGGGCACAACAATCCCCAAACCTAAAAAAATAAATTAATCAGTCTTCCTGTTAATAAATGACTCAATAGTAATGGGAGACTGCAAGCACAAGTTATCTGCTAGGGAAGAAAAGCATCAGGAGACAGAGTACTGGTGCCTTAGGATGAATATTCTTGCATGACTGCCAGGTCAAATAATCAGCAGGGAATTTCTTCCAGAGAGGGATGTGATGGAGGTAAAAAGGTGGAAGAAAACTCATGTAAAAGTGCCTGTGAAATGATGAAATCTGCCATACGCAAGGAATTAGGAACAGTAAAACAGAAATGCCTGTCTTCAGTACATTTAAAATCTAGGCAAGAATTCAAGGAGGGAAGTCTAAAGGAAAAAGAAATCAAGGTGAGCAGTAGTTTCTCAAAGAAATATTATTTTGTGTTTAAAAGGCACAGGCACAATAACATCTCAGTGCAGTAGAAAGGATCAGAAGACTTAGCAACATAGTGAGTTTTTACTTTTCCTCAAAGATGAGAATAAAGTACATGAAAAGGTTACTGAGTGGTAGTTAAAAATAATGCGAACACACAGACAGAAATACTGTAAACGTCAGGGAAAAAAATTAAACTTGCAGAAGATAAAAAAATATTTTTTGTTATCCTTTATATGCATAGTAATACCAAGAAGAGAGTCTGGAAAAGTATTGCTCGAGTAAAGGGTAAGTTAGTGAAAAATGACACTGAAAGAGACAACGTTGGTTTGATTTTTACATTAGTCCTTGATAAAATTTTATACTATGCACAGGGGATTAGCTAATACTAAACACATTATCACTACAAAGGTTTACTATCCTCTGCCCATGCCAGAGTGAGATCAGTCCTCTGTCCAAGTCAGGTATTTCCAGATCAGCAGGGTCGGACAAACCACTTTTTAATTCCCTATGAAACTAGCTAAAGCTGTCTCGGATACCTCCCTCCTGGTCACCTCTGAGAGCCCAGACAAGTAAGGTGCTAGAAGCCAGGACAAAGGCAAGCACAGTGCTTATATTTAAGGGCAGAAAGAGAAGCAACAAAAGCATGCTACATCAGTCAGTCTAGCTTCAATTCTCTGAAGAACTCTAAAACACTTTGCATGTATGTGGGACATAACCAAAATATAAACAGCAGCAGAAACAGAAAAGACAAGAAAAAAATCAAATTATTTTCTTTTCATAATGGAGAAGTTGTTGGGTGCCATTTTTCTGGGCTGTATTATACTTTCGACACCATCTCAAACAACTTTCTCATAAATAAACTAGGAAAACATGATTAAATGAGACTACTATAAAGCTATACCCTGGGAGTAGCTATTAATGATATTCTGTGAAAACAGAAGGGAATTGCGAACAGAGCTCTGCTGGCTCAGCACATTCATTAGTGACCTGGGTGATGAAAGGGAGCACACATTAAATCTGCAGATTACATGAAGCTGAGAGTGACTGCAGATGCACTGGATTAGCATCTAAAATCAGCTTGGCAAAAATGAAAAAAAAATCTAAAAATTAGGATAAAGTTCAGCAAGGACAAGTGCAGAGCTGGAAAATCATATATAGACAAGTGGCAAAGCTTTGGGAAGAGATTCAGGGTTTGCAGTGAATCATTCCTGTCAATAGTCCAGCTGCTGGGGGTGGAAAATGGTCATTGCACCAGGATGTATCAAAGGGGATGAAGCCTACCAGGCATGTGAGTCTCTGTAGTCTCATGCAGGTATGGGAAGGTTTCAGCAGCAAAACTGCCCAGTTGGAGCAGAGTACTGGCAGGACAACTAGTCAAGAAAATGTAACTTATTAGGAAATACTCAAGAAATGAGGGCCTGATGGTCTAAAAAAGGAGAAGGCATTTCATGAGGGATGTAAGAAGACAAATTAAAGGTCCTAAAGAACCTAAAAATGCCCCACAATTACCAGGAGGTAAAGAGCAGTCTTTGCCTATGGTGGAATAATGGATGAATCATAGCACAGTAGGTTTAGGCTAGCAGTCAGGTAGCACTAATAAGGATAAAGAATACAAAAGCACCAGAGGACACTGTCTCAGGTGACTGGAGTCTCCATCACTCATACTTTCTGCAGTGGGTTAGACAAATACCTGCCAGGAGGAATGATTAAAGCAAATCTCTCCTGGGCTGTGGGAGACAGTAGATCTCTCCATTTCAGTTCCTCTTACTTTTTTCCTTTCACCATCACTTTCACTCCTAGAGAGACCAGAGTGAGAGGATATATATAATGGGTAACATCCAAGAAGTTAGAACAATGACATCCTTATCATTGCTTCAATGGCAAATGTTAGCATACAGTAACCACACAGGGTACAAAACTATTCCAGCTCTAGACATGACCAGACATATCAGTCTCTGAAGCACTTTTTGGCAAAATTATTTAGGTTTTGCTCTTAGTTGGTTAATTTTAACACTGGATGGGCATGTTACAGGCTTCCTTTTGCAAACTATCCCCACAGGAAATGCATCAACTCAGTCTCAGGTCTGCAAAACATGCTTCTTGAAAGCAACTCACTGTTAGCTCCAGACTCTCCAAATCTCCTTTTTGTTGTCCACAGGCACAATTCAGTGCTAACTTCAGCTTCAGTACTGCAGTTAGCAGGGCAGGATGAGGCATTCAAAGGCATTTGCATCCTCATCCACCATTCATTATAAATGACACTGCTAGAGGGCTTTCCCCCTTCATGTACACATGTTCCCCCAGAGATAAAGGGTGATGGCCACTCTATGCCTCAGAGGCAGGCAGCCCTCAAAACCCCATTCCTCCTCCCTGCAGGAAAATCTACAGGCATCAATATGCTGCAGTTTTCCTATCTACACCCTTGAGCTCACTTGCAGAGTCATGGCAGACATATAAGATAATCAGTGGATAATTATACAGTACTTTAAAGGGGTATGATTTTCTCAGACAAAACCTTCTGGCTTTAGAAAAAAAAGACACCGACAAGCATAAATAGGAATACTCCTTCCAGATCAAACAGGCAGCATTGCTCTGAGCTGAACACCTCTGCACTGGTGAGAAGAGTGGTTCAGGCTGTCTAGTGCCAATAGAGGCAAAAAATAGAAAGGTGGCAAATTGTTCATCAAGGGAAAAAATAGGTCTGCCTGATAAAAATGGCAGACTCAACACAAAGATGAAATTGATTTTCACTCTCAGGTCCCACTGAAACAGACTCACAATCCACATGAGAAAATTTACTGAAGTTGTCACGTTTTTGTAGGTGAAAGACCTGCCAGACCATCCCACTGCCTCACAAGTAGTACAAGACTTATCGCACAAAAGATTGCTTTTAAGCTCACCCTGGCACTGACATTTGTCTGGAATAAATCAGGCCAGTGCTGGGGATGGGCAGCCCTGAGGCTCAAGTGCCCCACTCTGGGGATGGGAGTACCTGTTCCCAGTGACTTTCCACCCAAGAGATTTTGTCCTTTTGGCTCTGAATCCCTCTGGGACTACTGATTCCCACTCTCTGGTCAGTAATTTAATCTCACAGCCTGCCTGGGTCTCAGTAAGTGGGGTCTGTTGGACTCCTTTGTTTGCAGTTTAAGTGATAAAGAAAATGGGATAATATTTTGCAGCCATAATGTTTGCAGGCTAAGAATACCTCAACTGGAAAGATACTCAGGTGGGAAATCCTACTTGATTTGCTGGGTCGTGATGGTACAGAGACAGCATGACTACTCAGTTTGAGGAGGATCCTCAAAGAGGATTATGACCTCTTGGTGTCTCAGTTTAGAGAGAGCCTCACCATGCTGAGCATTGGTTTTATAGCCCAGATTTACACTCCGCTACTGCAGAAGCTCACAGGCTGCACCCAGAGCCAACCCAAGCATGGGAGATGCTTCCTTTGCAGGAAGATGTGTCAGATGCTCTCAGAGGATCAAAAAGACTCTGAAACAAACACCTTGATTAAAAATGGTCTCACCTTCTCACCTGGCAATGCCAACAACCCAAGTACCACTCCTCTCCATCCACCCACAGAAACAATAAGCCACTTGATGTGGCTGCAGCCTGCTCAGCTCTGGTATGTTCCTCTTCCCAAAGATGTGCCACCACCACCCAGTGAGCAGAGTAGACTGTTACCTCCCCAGCCAGCCACAAGGAACCCACTGGACATCAAAGAACCTAGTCCCCCACTATTACAGCAACTCTCTGAATTCCTACTCAATAAAACTCATCAAAAGTNTGCCTCTGTTTCTCTACTGGAAAGCTCTCTCACACACAATGTATTTGGAAATGGTCTGTATTCCAACTTAAATCTATTCATAATCAGTTTATATCCACAGATGTGTAACTTCTGCAGCTCTTTGATCTTCTTGGTATTTATCAGCCCTTCTCACTTTCATCCCTAGAGTATTTACAGCCAGAAAAATTCAGCCTTTACCTGCTCTTCTTCCACCCAGCATTCTCAAATAAGATGCGCTCTCAAAGGCGTACCACCTCTGTAAATGAACTGGATATATTCCTTCTCCCTCCCTCAGCGAGAGTTTTTAGTTATGGCTCAGGAAGTAACACACCTATTTTTCATCTTCAGCCTTTTAGTTCAAGATACTGAGTTAAACACAAATGATGTGGTTGAAGAGAGGTTGCTTCTTTTAGGCTTTCTTAAGGAAGAGCTATCTTAAATGATGGTTTACAAAAGAATAATAGTATTTTCTTTAAATAAATTGAGGTTGGAACTGTCAAAAAACAAATATGGGTATTCAGCACATACAAGTAACAGGATTTTTCTGACATGTTGATCTCTTTCTGCCTACATCATCCTCAAAGGAGTGATCTAAAGAGCTCCAATAATCACTTTCTCATAGGGAGGAAAGGAAATAAAGAGGGTCATTAAAATGTCCCATTACCAATTTTTAAAAGGTGATTTGTGCAAATGGTCAACACACAATACTCCAGGATAACCCTTCTAGCATTCCCAGCCTAGCCTAAGCCTGTAGAAAAACATACATATAGTTATTCCAAAAATTCCTTTCATCCCCTGAGCAAGATCACTTTATAATTGCTTTAAAAGTTATATTTGACAGATACTGTTAATCTTTTATATACAGATGAAGGCATTATACTTGTTTTCCTAAAGTCATATGGGCATTTCAGCACCAGAGAAATAAATCTACTACGAGCAGAAGACATTACTTTACTAATTTCCATTCAAGTGTAGCTTTCATTTCTACCTTTTAGTTAGCAACTAATAGCAAGAAAGTAACAATGGGGACAAAACACTTAGAAATTGAATTGAGGTATTTTAATAAAAGACACATAATTGCTGGAAGATGGTTTTGCTTTTAACATTGGAGGTCTGAAATCCTTCAGAACAGTAGCAAATCTAGTTTATCCTGGATTACCCACTAGAATAAATCAGATCAGGGCATACGGTTATGTTTCTGCTGAATTAGCCAGAGTACACGTTTACAGGTCAGCTTTATGCCAGCCATAGGAAGACCACCGATACTTGACCTGACAATAAAAATTCAAATCTTACGCTGGAAGGCTTTGAGAGATTTTGAACAAATTTGAATTGACAGTGAGTTTTATAGTAGTCAGCATTTTATATCTCATGGGCTTGATGCTTTTAATCCAGTCATAGAAGCCCTAAAGCTGGATTTACTGCACAGTCAAACCACATCCTCAGGACTGGCCTCAACACAAGTAACCAAAGCGAATATAGGGACATGAAAATTGGTATTTCTGTTCCTTAACATCAGCTAGATCCTCATCTGAGCTTGTCACCATGGGCCCCTTTCTGGCCAAAGAAGAGGAACAAGCATGCTTAGGAAATGGTTATCTGAACTGTTGTAGATCTTTATTTTCAGAATAGATACATTACATCTTCAAACACACTTTCTGCTCCACTGCCTGAAATATGTGTGGCTAAGTCAAACAGAGAGCCAAATATGATCAGATGGTTCCTAATCTAAAACATGTAGTTAAACAGACAAATTGAGCACAGAAAAAAATAATCTAATAAAGCATCGCTAAGTAAAGACAGTGGCAAACCAACTCTTGCAGAAACATTCCCTGCAATGCTCTCTTAACTGCTTTGATTTTCAAGTATTTATGTTGACTACATAAAAAATCAAAAGACCTGTACAAACATCTAGACATCCTAAATCAAACCTAGTAATTTCCAGGACGTTTATAATATCAGCACAAGCAAGCCCTGAGAACAAAGAACAGTTCACTAAGAGGGCAATGGAAGAGCCAAGTGTAGAAATGCAAAATCTGTGCAGAAAATGTTAGACAATAAAAGCACCTGAGCAATTAGGTAAAAACCTATACATACACTTGGATTTGTTTTAAAAATCTCACCACCAGTACAATACCGCAGACAAATGACTCTCTGCAGGAGGTGTTTAATTAGCAGGTGGTCTCATAGTATCTGAATCACTGTCAATTAGTAAAATTTCTTATTAAGGAATTGGGATTTTCCTTATTTTGATAAAGAGGAAATAGAACTACAAAAAAGGTATGCATCCCATACAGACTCATCTGAAATCTACCCATAGCCACAATACCACTGGAAAATTTTCTAAACACCATGTGTGCCCCCAACAGACACCACATGGGGCACCAAGTTCTCACATTGAGCACCAATACTGGCAAAAGATTGCATGAGGACAAGCAGTCCTCCTTCCCTTTCACAACCATCCCATCCACCAGTGCTGCTCTGCTGTGTGCAAGGTAGGTAAGGTGAGGTCATCTTTACGTGTATGGTGGGAAGGGAACAAGGCTTCCCTAATTCCTCATGCCCTCACCCCAGAACATATGAACACAAGGTAACAGCGCTGCACATTCAGATCAGGCTCAAACCAGGAGCAGCTGGTTTAATGTAGGAATCAGTGATAGCAAGGTAGACCTGTTGGATACTTTTGACTGGCAGTCAGGATCATTGTAGCATACTGTTTATAGTCAAAAGGTGTCATTGCATTACCTAACAATACATTCTCCAAAAGGGATTGACCGTAGGGAGAGGTGAGTCTCCACGTGGTAACAGTTTTCCTCTACAACAAATCCTGGCAGTGAGGTATGACTGCGAGTATGTAAAATACAATAAATACGTTTCCTACAGCTCAACAAAGTCCACAAACATTTTAACAACAAAAACAATGATTCAGATAACACATGTTTCAGATACGATCTTTCCATTCATTGAGTTCGCCGCTTTTTTATTAAAAGAGCAAACATTTCTATGCAAGTGATTCAAGTTTTGTGTGGTTGCTGTAGTAAAAAGATGCATTCAGTTATTTGAAAAGGGTCTGATTGATGTTGATCCCACAGACCAATAACAGCTATTGGTTGTGAGGGTTGATTACATAAATAGATGTTAAATTGGAGCTGAGTAATCATGGGGCAGGGTGCACCAACAGAACAAGAGGCAATAGTTAAGCTACTGCTCCAGTTCCTTCAAAAGAGAGGAATCAAATACGATGAGACTAATATACACATTTTGCTGAAATGGCTTTGCAACAATGGAGCCCTGTCGGATGGTGCCCTAGTATTCTGACCAAAAACATGGACAGAAGCAGGCAATTTAATCTGGGAGGTGGTTTCTCGGGGTGATCCTAGTGCTACCTCTATAATGATAACTTGGCATTTAGTTACGGACACAATTGCTGTTTGGGATGCCGAAAAGGCTGCAAGCGATTTCAACTCTAATGACCTATCAAGGGCCCCAAGTCAAAAGTATACAACAGATCTACCTTGCTATCACTGATTCCTACAGTTTAACACCACTATAAAGTCTACAGAGGCTTCCACCACCAGTATGACCTCAAAGACCACCCAGTATGTCCTTCTTATCAGCACTGTTCAGGAAAAGCTGCCTCAGTTCTCACAAACGCCCCTTGGTAGGAGCTATTTGTTAGCCCATGAGCCCTGAAGCCATTCACTGCTTCCTTCATCTTTATTTCTATGTCTACACAATTCAGTGCTCTCCCACCTTATTTCTTTCCCACACTACCTGAGGACATTTCTCTTTGATTCAGAAATCTCCACATGGCTTTGATCTCAGCCTATAGGGCTGAGACATGAAAGTCTCTATAAACAAGCTCATACAAAAAGATGCACTTCCAAGGCATGTTGTGTGAAGTTATACCAGGATTCAGGATTCATGCTATTTAGTAGTTCCACTGGATCAGGAACATGAAGTGATAGTACCAGTATTACTAAAATATTATGAACAGGTGAACACTGAAAAAAACGTTTGCTGTACATCAGTAGAAAAACTTGGAAGCATGGTGTTGACCAAAGCCTCCAGCTACCACTCTGAAGCCAGGCAGCTTCCCCTACCACGTGTTGCTGCAGTCTTGCCTGTGTTCAAGGGGCTAATGTTCTCTGGGGACAGCAAGTGCAATGCCTTTTTGGGCAGAGAGGCAATCATGCAGGCAGTCCTGATTTGAAAGCAGGGTAACCCAAAGCTAGTTGTATTGCATATGTTAAAGCACTGAAACAGGGCCACAACACTGCTGCTTCATGATTTCAGATCTTTTGTGCACTAAACTACTAGGTTGTTTGACCTGCTTAAATTGGTAAGGAAAGCTTCCGAGTGCACTTTCTGATGTGCTGAAATTGTTGCAGTGTAAAAGGATATTCAAGGACAGACACAGTGACCTGTTAAGCTGGAGAGACTTCCTGGCTCTAACCAAAGGACTGCAATTTCCACCATCATTGAGAAGAATTAAAAAGACAACAGCAGGGGCAGAAGAAGGATGCTGAGGCTCTAGAGCGAATCCAGAGAAGAGCAGTGAAGCTGGTGAAGGAGCTAGAAAACAGGCCCTCAGCAACAGCTGAGAGAGCTGGGGGTGTTTAGCCTGGAGAAGAGGAGGCTTAGGGGAGACCTCATTGCTCTCTATAACTACCTGAAAGGAGGCTGTGGAAAGGAGGGTGCTAGCCTCTTCTCCCAAGTAACAGGGGACAGGACAAGAAGGAATGGCCTCAAGCTCCACCAGGGGAGGTTCAGGCTGGACATTAGGAAAAAAAAATCACAGAAAGGGTCACTGGGCATTGGAACAGGCTGCCCAGGGAGGTGGTCAAGTCACCCTCCCTGGAGGTGTTTAAAGGATGGGTGGATGAGGTGCAATGGGGCATGGTTTAGTGATTGATAGGAATAGTTGGGTTCGATGACTCTGTGGGGTTTTTCCAACCTGGTGATTCTATGATTCTATGATTGAAATCTAAAACTCTTTCTGACACAGATGCAGAAGTCCTTTGGTATGATCATATCATCTGTTTTAGTCTCCACCATCTTTTTACACAAACTGTCTCCAGCAGCCAGACACTTCTCCCAACTCCAGATCAGGTGGACAATGGAAAAGCTTTGCGATTTCTAAAGGACTGTTTAAATCTCTCCAATACTCTTTCAAGCTGAATATAACTTTAATATTGAAGTAAGTTTGGCTTTTGCATCTATTTAAACCATAATGAAACAATTTATTTCCAAGACAAGACTTGAAATCAACTAATTCTCATATGATCTAATGTTGCAGTCTGTATCAAAGCATACTTCTATAGCTGTCAGATAGTTAAAAATACCCATCTACCTATGAGCCCTTAAAGACTAGCAATTTTGTAGCAGAACAGAAAAACTCTACATAAGGACACAAGTTATTGCAAGCCTGTTGAATGATGGAGGAGATTGTTTAAAGACATTCTTGAAGAATGGCACCCATACAATTCTGCAATTGTTTAGCAGCCTCTGTACACCAACATGCCAAATCATCCTTTGGATCTCTTCTGCTTGCTGAGCTAGTGCAGAGCTAGTGCTGGGAAGCACCACTGTGAATTTTCAGAGTATGCAGAACTAATTTCTGACATCATTTATAGAAACAAAGCCCAGGAGTAACATAATTAAAGTCAGTGATGCTTTTCTGGATTTACTTTACAGTTGTGTAACCACAGCAGAAATCTAATTTTAAGTACCTAGATTCCTAGAAACATCCCCTTACCACATTTTAAAATAGCACAGCTCTCTCACATACATATATGCACACACAAAGAACTACTCAAAACTAGAGACAAATACTATAGATAACAGAGTTAGACTTCAAATTTACACGTAGGCACCTAAATAAGTGAACCTAGTTTTCCAAAGCCTTCAGTAATGTCACCTACTCCTTTATGACCTTGAAATAAGCATTCATCTACCTACATCTCAATAGTGACAAAGCAAAATTTTTGTTAGTTCCAAGGCTTTCTGAAGAAAAGGACTAGGCTTCCATGTAACATTTTGAACGCTCCTGTAGGAATTTACTTCACATTCTAGTTCTTTCTAAAAACAAAACATATAAAATAAGAGACAAAAAAGGCTTTGTAATCTGTAATTACTCTTAAATGGTTCCACTAATCTCAATACCTTCCTGTGGGAAAAACTTCTGCAATAATTATTCATAAAACAAGAAAATGCAAATGACATGTTAAGGTTGGACCGCATTGTCTGTAGGAGTCATGAATCCAGAACGACAAACAAACCACAAACATCTAATGTTCTAATACTGGAACTTTACATTGAAAAAACAAATGCAACTAACACATTTTTAAATTAAATTTTGATAAACATCAAAAAACATTCAGTTTAAAACCCTGAAAACTGAATACGGTTGGAAGATGAACAGATGTGATCTTACTATGTTACTGGAAAGGCCACAATTCAAAAAAACAAACAAACCAAAAACAAAGAAAAGAGAAGCTCTTTCCTGTTATCACTTACCTCTAAATTATCAACAAAATTATCAATAGATTTAACAAGACATATTTCCCTATCAGTCTTCCCAAAATTCATTAATCAACTGTACTCTGAACTAAGCATTGGAAATAATTATCACCTTACTGTGAGTGGTTCCAATTAATTGTACCAAGCAGAGCTTAAGAAGGGACTTCTGGAGATCTTTTCTATCTTGGCTTTACCACATCTTGTAACACTGCTCACTTACCCACCACCATCAATGATGTCTTTCACAGCCCAGTAAACTGCATCTCCTTTAAGCCAAAGGATGTTCAGAGAACAGTTTACATCTCTATCACAAATACCTACCTGGAGGCAATAACTGCATTTACCTTTAACACTATATAGTCACACTTCACACATTCTCCATGAAAGGCTAATTTAGTTGTGTGAAGCACTGTGACAGAGTGGCAGAGCTCAGCTTTCCTCCACAGGGTGCTGACAGGCAAGCAAGAGCTCACGTGAAGCCAACTACCCATTATTACCTCAGGAAGTGTTATCTCTGAAACTAAGACATCGCTTTGACCACAGCCAGCAGTATGGTGCATCTGAAATGCAGGATGTCCACAGCTGGAGGGTCAGTGTTCACACTGTGTCATTTTAGTTTACCTACTACTACTACTACTCTCACCTCAATGCAGAGGTTTTTGTAGCAACAAGGGCTCATCTGTGACCTCTGAAGGACACAAGCCACTGAAGCGTAACCCTGCCATTCCTGCCTTTGTCCTCTTAACCTGCAGGTGAACTCTAGAAGCACACATGCCAGACTGCATCTTTGTTTCCCAAACTGAAGGTTGACCCTGGTGGTAGAAACGTGCTGGAAGCAATGAGCTGTCACCTCTCAGAGGCAAGATGTTGCGATGCTGACCACAGCATCCGTTTCCTTCTGCAGCCAGACCTCTCAGAGGGGGGATTCAGGAGCCTCAAACCACCACGAAGTCATTGGGAGCGAACACACTGCGTTCAGCTGCTTTAGCAACGCTAAGTTTGTAAGCAATGCTCACCAAGAAAACCTGTGTGAAACATGCCCAAGCCTTCTCTGACTTTCCACAGGCAATGTGCGATCATGCTCTTGGAGGTGGCCAAATTTTATGGCTGCTTCTGAGGTTTCACACAATCAAGCCCACAGCAGTCCTCTGGTTCTAGCAATAGCTGCCCAGGGCACAACATTTCAGCTTTTGCTCCAGTTCCTCTCAAACCATACACTTTTTTGTCAGTTTGAAAACTATCTGTTAAGAAAAAGGAAGGGAGAGTGCAGGCTAATGATAGAACAAGTTCAGTTTGTTGCATTGTAAGGGTTCTTTTCAATGCTTTTTTCAGTTATTAAGTATTTTCTGCCAAAACTGGAGGACCTACACCCAAACAGTAGAACCTGTCCTCTCAGGATAACTTCAGGAGACACTTGCCTCCTGGAAGTCTCCACACGAGTTTCAATAAAGTCCAGTTTCCACAATCCAGATATACATTGCGCAGGCAGCTATGCAGCTTTAATCTTCAGGGACTCATATTACCACCATGTTTTGGTTAGGAGATTCGTTTTTTTTAACCATTCCCACTACATATAATCTCATTATGTCTTCACATGGTCTGGGGAACGGGTTTCGAGTGCTGAAATCACTGTTGTGGTAGTTCTCATGTATCCCCTTAGTGCTCTAAAATACTTCAGTGCTGAATTAAAAATACATAAATAAATGTTATGGTCTATAAATAACAATTTGACGACTTACTTAATCACATGTTTTCATGCAGTCATCCCCTCTGCAAAAACAAGGAGCAAAGTCATGCCTTCAGGCACTTTAAATATTCAAGTTTCTAAGCCAATGTTCTTATTGGGGTGAAAGGAAAAAAAAGGAGAGTGCATTTGGAGCAAACACACATAATAAACTTTACTGTGCCATACACAGCATATTAACCACACACTGGACTTAGAGAAGCATCCTATGCACTTTCATCTATTATGCTGTTCAGATACGTGTAAAAGCAGATCAAGCCAGGCAGGCTTTCTGAGACACACCATAGACTTAAGAACATGCAGCAATCTGACCCTCCACAAAAGCCCTCATCATAATAATTCTCTGTAGTGAGATGTAACCACTGAAAGAAAAAAGAAACAAACCAGAACCACCACACAGACCTATTTTCCCCCTAAACCTTCTACCAGTACTCCCAAGACTCAATGCCAGCTTCACTTAAACAAACCAGACTTTTTAAAAGTTTTTTTTAAAAAAAAGGTGTTACTGCAATATTGGACTCAAATATTATAAATTAAATACACATTTTGACAGCTTTTTAAAAGACAAAACCAAGAACAGCATAGGCAAAAATCCAGATATAGAAAACTAAAGCACTAATCCTTCAAACACTTAAGCATCTATGTAATACCGCTCCTATCAATGGATTGCAATGCATCTGTTTTATCATGTGCTTAGAAATACACTTGGAATCAGAAGCTAAAATTTGTATTTGTTGTAAACAGAATATTCCTAAGCACTGTATGCTATATATTCAATATTCAACGTGTATTTCAGCACAGAGAAAATACATCTCTTCATATTTCAAAACACTTTTCTTAAACATTTCAGTTTCAAAGTCATCAGAGCATCCCAAGCAACATATTAGGATCCTGCCAAAGAGACGGATTTGATGGCCACATCACTGCACTATGTCTCTAAGCAAAAAAAATCAGTTTTAGTGCTGTAATGATAAGTGTTTCATTATGAGCAACCCCCAGGAAAAGAAAACCCAGTGCCAACAAGAAAAACAACAGAGAGAAGGAAATAATCTGAAATTGCAGCAAGGACTGCTCTTCCCAAGCAGGAAAGCTCATGGGGTGTTGCCAGCAAGCACTGACAATGCATAAGCCAAGAAAACAAGACAAAAGTGTTGTTCTTTCCACCCAGTGCCAGACTGAGCAGGTACAACTTCCCCTGCTTTGCTTAGCTCCAGATTCTCCTGTTATGACAACAAGCAAGCATTGCCCTGATTAAATAGCAGCTCTTTTCAAATAGTTGCTAGCATGGTCCAGTTTGGGCAGGGAAAGCAGGAGCAACAACTTTAAAAAGACCACATAAAACCAAAGCAACAACCTCCCCCAAAATGAAAAAAGGAGAACAGGTGATAAATTCAGAAACAAACTGATGTCAACGGATGGCAGAACAGGGTTTGCTCCACTGAGACTGACCAACACTTGGAGGTACAGAAGGAAGGCATAGAAAACTCTGTCTATCATTGGATTATTCAGTAACCTTCAAAGATCTTCCAAAACCCAGTGGAAATCCTGACAGGTGGAGGATTTCCCCAAGGAGAAGCAGTGAGAGCACTGTGGAGACCTATCCCTGCTCTCTCAGATGCCCCAAGGGAATCTGCAGCGATGGGAGATCAGTCTGTCTCACAACTCCACCCAGGACTGCGCCACCTCAAACACAAACTAATGACACAGCAGCACCAAGAAATCATGTGGCAACAACAGCTTTATCAGCAGCCTTGAAATAAATGAGCTGGGTTGACCTCTCCAATGCCAACCTTAACAGGGCAAGGTCCACTTCTGTCTGTCCTCACCTACTTTTCTTCCATTAATTCTCATGTTATGCAGGACTCCCTTTAGATTATTGCATTATTTCATATTTTGGCTGACAATTTCTATGATACCCAAGGTAAGAGCCAGACAAAACCTCCTCCTGAAATGATTTCTTAGGAAAACTTGCTGAATGAGACCACAAAAGATATATTAGAAATTATAGTTACAAATTACAGTCAGAACAGTGCTATTCTTACCTGGAAAAAGAAACTCCTTTAATTTGCTTCTAAAAATAATATTTTACCAGAGCCAGAAGACCTTTTGCATGAAACTCAGTGCAAAGCACAAAATCTCATTTGATTGTCTTTGTACCACCTGGAAAACAGCAGTATGAGTCTCGTAACTCTGGGCTTTATCAGGTGAACCGATTCAGTATCACAGCATCTATTTCACATACAGTTTGTAACTTTGGTTCCACTTTCTTTGTTCTGTCCCATGATAAAACACTGCACAAGTATGTATATGTCAGCATGGCACTTTGTTTCTAAAAGCTAATTAAAAATACATTCTTTAAAAGGGAAATATATGGAAGTGACTTTGGAGGCCTAGATTTTAAGCTTCTTTCATTTTTTTGACATCTGTTTGTTGAGCACATATAATTTCTCCCTTGGATTATTTAAATGTCTCAGTGCTTTTCTCACAAAAGAAAAACTGAAGCCAGATGCCTAGACTCAATATGGGAAACCCTAAAAATACAATTAAATAGAGTTAGTGAAAAACTGGAATTTTCATCTACTGGGAAAACCCAGTATTTTAAAGAGACATATTCACTGGAAAACCAGATTGAAATACCTGTTCAGCTCTGAAAGTTACAAAGAACTATAGGAAGAAATCTCCAAATACTTGCTTTGCTTTTGCATTTTCCCTTCCTGCAGCCTTTGAAAGCTGAAGAGTTTGGATGTCCAATACCATTTTTGCAGACAAGGCAAGATGATGACACATCCTCATCCTTCCAGCCCTCACTCTGATGGAAAAAGCCACAGGAGGCAAGCCAGAATAGGAGGTGTTGCCTGTCATGAGAAAGAACATCCTACACTAATCACCACTGCATGCTTTCACACAAGGAATAGCTATTTTACAGACTCTCTATTCTCCACCAACAAAACACACCAATAGAAATTTCTTACTGCTTCTACAAAAAGCTTGGAAGTACAAATTGTAACAGGAATCCAGTAAGAAAAGACTTCTTAAAACCACAATCTGCCAAGAGGTGCTTTGGATTACCTTTATTTCAACAGGACTGATACACTTTAAAACCTTTGCTCAACCCATCTGAGCTACTCATTCCTGGGGGTGCCAACCTCGCAGCCATGCCAAGTCCTCCTGAGGATAGGCAGGTTGCTTACGACTTATCCTACTACATTGCAACATTGCATTTGTGCATTTGCATCTTAAAACTGCTCAACTTTCATTAAAAATTAATTTTATTTCACACACACACACAAAAAAATGCAAACAAGCTCTCTGGACTGTCATATGAGAGGGTTAAAAATAAAGCCAACCAGCTTCCAAAGCAGAAGTACACCACTTGGAGAAGAAGAGGAAAAAAAGTGCTGAAAATATAAGGTTGCCCGGATACACTGTGTTGCAGTTCATAATTTTAAGATGGGAGGAGATGTGTAAGATTAAGCTTTAGTCTTGAAATTCATGTGGTCTTAGCTCAGTTGGACTCTAATACACCCCACAGGCCCTAACCAGCCCCTGGATGGGGGTTGCAGGAGTGCAAACTCCTTCCCCAATCTGCAACCACCCTCAGATCTCAGCCTGGGGACTCAGGACTCCAAACAAGGGACAACAGCTTGGTCACAGCCCTAGGCAGCTACAGTGCATTCAGGCAAAATCATTGCAATGTACCTTTAGGAGGATCGAGCACACGCCTTTATGCTGCCACTGCTTCAGATACCTTGGGAAAGTGAGCTGTAGTGCTAATCTTTACATTTAACAGAGTAAAAACTTCAGAGAGTGGAGATTTATTTGAAACCTGACAGAAATCCAGTCAGGTTGCCCTTTAAAACCAGCACACAGTGAATCAAGAGTAGGACTGTGCCCTCAGAAAGGGGTTTGTGCTTCCTTTCTCCAGCAAATAAGTCCCAGCTTCATACACACACATCAGACACTGGCTTCCCTGCCAGTTCCCAGATCCCCTTCCCTCTTCCATCCTCTCCTCCCACCATCACTGCTTTGGGATATTGCAGTCAAAGCCTACACTGCTCCGAACCATTTCCACACGTAGAAAGCCCCACCAGCCTGAAATACAGCAGTAGTTCAGAAGGCAGAAGGCAGGATTTTCAGTCCCGTTGGATAGGCATTTAGCACCCCAATCTCCTCATTTTAAAGCAATGGCCTCTAAAAATGATAGGCAGCTTCAGCAAACTTTAGACATATTTTGCAGATCATTAGACTAGAAGCAAACTTCATCTGGCACTGGGAAGCTTTTTTTTTTTTTCTTGGAAGCTACACAGAACTTTTACTGTAATGCAGGTGGTGAGAAAGCAGAAATTTAAAAATCTGACAATCTAACTACAAAAAAACATTCAGAGCCCAATCAGGTCACCATGACTTAGCAAGCTCCTTGTTGCAGCTTTGAGGATGCTTAATGTCCTCACATGCTCCCTCATTCCAAGGATGCAGATGGTGGCTGGGCTGAGGCTGGACCCTCCTACTGTTCCAGGAGAAGGAATCATAGAATCATAGAACAAGCAGGTTGGAAGAGACCCACTGGATCATCGAATCCAACCATTCTTATCAAACACTAAACCATGCCCCTCAGGACCTCATCCAACTGTACCTTAAACCCCTCCAGGGAAGGCGAGTCAACCTCCTCNGTGCAGGAAGACTGGTGGGCACATACAATTGAGACTGGATAGGTGCACACAATCCAGACTGGACAACCAGCCACGCAAGCATTAGTACCTGCAAAAGGGAAGGCACAGAACCATGCACCAGCAGGAATCAGGACTGCAGTCCTCTGTTAGACTGATTATGACCTCTCCTGGGTCATGTGAGGTAGCCACTGATCCCCAGTTATCACAGCTCCACTGATCTGCATGAATTGTTATCCTATGCAAACTCCACTGTATGCCTGAACCTGAATGTCCTCTCCAAACATATTTATAATGGCTTGCTCTCAAGTCACCTCTAATTTTTATTGCCTGCTGCAAATAAGATTTTGTGCAGTACTGTGAATTGTCTGTCGGGGATATCAGGTTTCAAGGTCTCACTAATCGACTTTCCTTTGAATAATCAGTGAAAAATCCTTTCTTAGCTGTACTTACATTATAGATCACTCCTTGAATAAGACTCAATGAACAACACAAGGGAAGTTCTCATTTATTAATCTGGGTAAACACACATGGTCATGTGCTGAGAAGTATGATACCTCAAAAATCATCCCTGTTACAGAGAAAAGAGACATCTTGGCACTAATAAGTATAAAACTGTCCTGATGTACCTAATAGAAAGCTATTGTTTGCACTCCATGGAACTATAAAATCATACAAAGCTAAAGAATACATGTTATTTTAACATTATGGAAAACAGTTACTCCTTGAAACTCATGACCTGCTTAGGGTCAGTGCCTTTCACTGTAGCTGTGTATGTGTTATCATGATTACTACACGTCTTCCAAGCAATTTTCTTGGTCTTATACTCAGCAGGAAAATATAAAATTAATCTCAAGACCTGCCAGCTTTATATTTCCCATTCTCTGAAAAGCCCTTAGGCAGGAAACTTGCTGCTAAGAAACCCAAAGGCCTGGAAAAAAATCAAAGCGACTTTTTGCAGCCATGGGGATCCGGACCTTATTCTGCTCTGTCTGTACATAATTTTTTAATGTCAAATATTCTTTGCATTAACATGCTTTTCCATCTTTGGCAAGGACAAAGAGAGGTAAGACTTCTGCATTCTTGATTTTAACCTAGTACAACCATCTTCAAAGGTTGACTGCCCTTTTTGTGTCAGAGAAAGCACACTAACCTAGTTTGGAGGGTACCTCAGTGAGCCTCTGCTCCATCTCCTGGCTTGAAATAGGGTTGAGCAGAGTCTGCACATCCCTGCTGATCCCTCCATGACAGATTCTTTTACATGTCTACTGATGTGGATTCTCCAGCCTCTCTAGGTAACTTTTTATGGTGACTCCCACCCTTACAGGCAGAATTTTCCTCTCTAATCTCTGAATTACTTCTCTTTGGTAAAAGCAATTGTTCATGTGCCATATACTATCTGGTGTTAGGAAGGGAGGGTGTATGAGAGCTTGTATGTTTTTCATCTGCAAAATTCTTAGAAAATCACAGATACTAAGCAGAGGAGAGAGAGGACTAAAAGATACAGACTGGCAGAATTCATGTGTTAGTTTTATTCTCACATTAGATAAATTTGTCATTTTTGTTTTACTCGAAATGCTAATGTGTGGCAACACCAGCTGCCAAGACAGAGAGATATACATGGCATGCCAAGCTTTATGTCACTAAGATTTGCATGCCTTACTTAATTCTTCTGATAGTCACCAACCCTTCCAAAAAGACAGATTTACTTGGCACTCTTCAAAAAACACTTATTTGATGAATGATGCTACCTCAAATCATGAGCCTCAAAGCTCTTTGTCTAATGAAAACTATTACTGCTTTTTAATAAGTTCTTCAGCATTTAAAAATAGCACTCCTAATTTCCTGCTCCACCGAGCACCACCTTGACTTCAAGTCAAATTATTCACAACCTCTTCTCCAGTGGCCCTGGGGGATACAAGTCTTGCATTTTGGGGCTAAACACTTCTCTCAACAGCTGTGAGAAGCTCTCTGAAGCAGGAAAGAGCAACTCGCTCCTAACCGCTTCAGACATCAAAGCTAAGCCACTCTTTTTTTCCCTACCATTTTAACCCAAAAGTTGTAGGGTAACGAGCAGCAACACTACTAGGATTTCTTTGAAGCACCTTGTGTTCAACTGCATTATATTGTGGTAGAGCAATAGCACTGACAAGTCAGAAGTCCACCAAATTGATTAATGTTGCCACACAAGCAAGAGTTAGCAGGTTTAGCTTGCTCTAATTCCTGCCAGGCACATTCTCCCAGGAAAACACCAGAGGTAAAACATTCACCTACAACACATAACAGAAGTATGTCACACTGTGCCATAGAGTCACAAACCTTAGCACCAGTATTTAAAGCAGCTGTTTCATCCACAAAACGATGTGGGTCCTATAGAAGGCCATGCAAAGAATATCAGATCTCCTTGCACAGGCATCACCCTAAGATCCATGAGTGCAAATGCTCAAAGAACTTCTAGAGACTTCACATGAGTTGAAACTTCACCCTTCACCTCAGTACAAGAAGAATCAGGATGCATCTCACTGAGAGGGTGCAAACATTACCAAGACAAACAGTCTTTATATTCTGTTGCCTTACCTTTTTACAGAAGTTGTCATTAAACACTGCTTCCACTACTACTTGAGGCTTTTTCAGAGCTCCAAACCCACTAAATTTCTTCACATAATCTTGTTAATGACTTTTAAGCTTACCCTCAGGTTACCTTCTTTCCTGTTGATACTTCATGCATTTCAAATATTCTTATAGGTAATAGAATCTCTTAGAAGTCTAGCCCTTTCCCAAAATGCCTGGCTTCTTGTAAACCTGTCATTCATCAAATGCCTTTGCAAATCTCTCTGTTAATCGTTTCATTTAAAAGCATCTTTCTATGATTAAATTTTGTTCATAAGTAACAAAACAAAATGGTACACCCTAGCATGACCTACTTTTGTGTAAAACTAGGGAAAAAAAAGGCTTTCTACAAACATAGGAAATAAACTCTGCCCAATATCTACCTTTTTAAGTTACAACAGAATTTTTCTAAGGACTTGAGGAAAAAAGCATTTTCCTCACAAAATGCTGGAACTGAGGCACTGAGGCTTGGTCAAATGGTAAAGTAAATACTGAACACCAAGAGAGTAACTCCTCTTTGTCTTAATGGTTTGGCATTTTTTTTTATTCTGTAACCTATGAAACAGGAGAAAATACACTCAAGCACTCAATCCCTAATGCCTGCATTTTTGGGATTCAGCACTGCGATCCAGAGTTGCTGAAAATCCTTTGTGCTCTGATGCTGCAGATCTATGAAACAAACACCAGCATGTTCTTTACCTGCAAGTTTTGTTTGGACTATGGACACACTTAGTTTAAGCAAATTAATTGCTTTTTCCTGGGCACACATGTTGTGCATCTCGAGGAGAAAAAAAAAAATCCAACCCAACCCCTGGTTTGCCATGCAGTTGAAACTCAAACTGACTCAAAGGTATTTTAGGTTGGTGCAAAAATAGTTGCTGGTTCTAACCATCAAATTTAAAGCAGTACATCTCAGCTTAGAATAAGGTTTATTAGTCAAAATAAGACCAATTAGAATCTATCCTTTCTTTCAACAAGAAACAAGTCTATTTACTGATAGCATAAAATTCTGTAGTCTTGAAACTGAATAAATACACAGGGGCATCTTGAGTTGCTGCTTAGTTGTGGAAAACCTTTTCTTGCAAGAAGTTGTCAAGATGCTTGAAAACGTGTTAATCACTGGGAGAGAGGTCTGGTGAGAAAGCTGGGTGAGGTAGGGTTTCATACATAAGTTTGTGCAACTTCTGCAAAGTCATTTGCAAGACATACAATCAGGTGTTGCCAGGGAGAAGAATCGGTCCTTTTCAACCGATCAGCGTGGGCCATCAACATTGCAGTTCTTGGTGAATTTTGTTGATTACCTGGCTATAGGTCTCTGCTGTGATAGTTTTGCCGGGATTCAAGAAACTGTAGCGGATTATTCCACTTGCTAACTACCAAAGAGTGACCATAACCTTCTTTTGATGAGGCCTCATTTCAGGGAAGGTTTTTGGTGCTTCACCACTGCATGGCACAATGTCAGACATTACACAGAATCCATTTTTCATCACATGTCATAATGTGATCAAGAAATGGATCATTTTTGTTGCACAAATGAAACACTGAGCAGACTTTGTAACAGCAATGTTTTCATTTTTGTTCAGTTTGGGCAGCACCCGGTTGTCAAGCTTTTTTTAATTTCCAGTTTGGTGCATATGTTGAACAACTGTTGAATGGTTAACATTTAGTTCTTCTGCAACCTCTCAAGTTGTTTTCCATAGGTCTGTTTCAATACTGGCCTTCAATTGGTTGTTGTCTATTGCAGAAGGACAGCTGTGACCCTCCTCATCTTCAAGGCTCTTTCTTCTGTTACAAAATTTTTTGAACCAATTTCAAGCTGTACATTTGTTGACAGTCCTCTGGACAAATGCCTGGTTGATATTTCAACCAAGCTCTTCTGGTGACATCCAGCAGCAGTGAAACTGCAGTGGGGTGACAACCTGTGGCAGTGGGGCACTTCCCAGAGCCAGGGAAAGCCCAGGAAAACCCAAAGCAGGAGCAGGGCAACGGTCCTGGCAGCTACCATGGGAGATCTAAACAGCCCCTAGGGAATGCTGCCACACAGAGCACCACGAACAAGAGCGTGGCAAACAGGTGTGGGGCATGTTAGAAAAACAGAGCAGTTTGAGCAATAGTTTGAGCAGGAAGGGCAAGCAAGAAGAGGCTGAAGGGCCGCTGGAAAGGACTGAGGATCATGTTGAGCACTCGACATAAAATTAAGGTTGCTCTAGGTTCTAGACCAGCCAGGATGGATGCAGCCACNTCTTCTGTTACAAAATTTTTTGAACCAATTTCAAGCTGTACATTTGTTGACAGTCCTCTGGACAAATGCCTGGTTGATATTTCAACCAAGCTCTTCTGGTGACATCCAGCAGCAGTGAAACTGCAGTGGGGTGACAACCTGTGGCAGTGGGGCACTTCCCAGAGCCAGGGAAAGCCCAGGAAAACCCAAAGCAGGAGCAGGGCAACGGTCCTGGCAGCTACCATGGGAGATCTAAACAGCCCCTAGGGAATGCTGCCACACAGAGCACCACGAACAAGAGCGTGGCAAACAGGTGTGGGGCATGTTAGAAAAACAGAGCAGTTTGAGCAATAGTTTGAGCAGGAAGGGCAAGCAAGAAGAGGCTGAAGGGCCGCTGGAAAGGACTGAGGATCATGTTGAGCACTCGACATAAAATTAAGGTTGCTCTAGGTTCTAGACCAGCCAGGATGGATGCAGCCACCCAGACAGAGCCTCAGTGGGCACATGCAGACACCCAGACACTGGGCTGCAGGGAGTGCCCCCCTCTCATGCTGACTCACACTGACTTCACTTGTGGGAGCTGTGCTTGGGTCGGGGAATTCCTCCACTTGGTGTCAGAGCTAAGGGAGGAGGCAACTAGACTAAGGACCATTAGGGAATGAATGTAAGAGGGAAACAGACCAGTGGAGCAACACCCTATATTCCGTCTCACAAACCAAGCAGGCAGCCAGAGCAAGCACAGCTGTGAACTCTCCATCCACTAAATATAAGATCGAGGAGAAAAAAGACTAGGAGGGGCAGCAAGTTCCTGTCTGGCACAGAAAGTGCTGTCCACATTCAGAAAACAAACTCTCAGGTTCCCTTGCAGAATAGATATGAAGCACTGCAAGTGGAATCAAACTCCTGAGAGGATGAGGATGGCTTCTGCAGCCTAGAAACATTCCCATGACCATCAAAACAACCTCTGAGAAAAAGAAGAGTGATTGTTTTAGGGGATTCCCTTCTGAAGGGAACAGAGGGCCCAATCTACAGACTGGACGCACTGCACAGGGAGGTTTGCTGCCTGGGGCCTCTGTGAAAGATGTTATAAGAAAGCTCCCTTCCCTGGTAAAGCCCACAGATTATTGCCCTCTGTCAGTGTTCCAAGTAGGCAGTAACAATATTCAAAGGAGGAAGCTGAGGGCAATTAAAGACTTCAGGGCTCTGGAGCAGAAGTGTTTACATCCACCATTCCAACAACAAGGAACAAAGAGAGAGAGAGCAAGAAATATCGGTCAATTAATACCTGGCTCCAAACATGGTGTGAGGAGCAAACCTTTGGGTTCTTTGATCATGGACTTGCCTATACATGTCCAGGCTTCCTTGTGAGGGATGGGGCATGCTAGTCTCCTCGGGGTACAAAATTCCCTATGAAAAATACAGCAGGGTTTTAAACTGAACAGGCTGGACCTATGGGCTGAGATCAACGGCATGAGGTTCAATAAGTCCAAATGCCAGGTCCTGCACTTGAGGCACAACAACCCTGTGCAGCTACAGACTAGGGGAAGACTGGCTAGAAAGCTGACTGGAGGAGAAGGACCTGGGGGTGTTGGTTGACAGGGACTGAACATGAGCCAGCAGTGTGCCCAGGTGGCCAAGAAGGCCAATGGCATCTTGGCTTGTATCAGAAACGGTGTGACCAGTAAGACCAGGGAAGTTATTCTCCATCTGCACTCGACACTGGTGAGACCACTCCTTGAATCCTGTGTTCAGTTCTGGGCCCCTCAGCACAAGAAGGATGTTGAGGCTCTGGAGTGAGCCCAGAGAAGAGCAACGAAGCTGGTGAAGGGGCTGGAGAACAGGCCCTATGAGGAGCAGCTAAGCGAGCTGGGGTTGTTTAGCCTGGAGAAGAGGAGGCTGAGGGGAGATCTTATTGCTCTCTAGAACTACCAGAAAGGAGGTTGTAGAGAGGAGGGAGGAGGGTGCTGGCCTCTTATCCTAAGTGACAGGTGATAGGACAAGGGAGAATGGCCTCAAGCTGCACTAGGGGAGGTTCAGACTGGACATCAGGAAAAATATTTTCCACAGAAAGGGTCTTTGAGCACTGGAAAAGGCTGCTCAGGGAGGTGGTTGAGTCAGCATCCCTGGAAGTGTTTAAAAGACAGGTAAACAAGGTGCTCAGGGACATGGTTTAGTGGCAGATCAGAATGGTTGGACTCAATGGCCCAAGAGGTCATTTCCAACCTGGTGATTCTATGATTCTATGATATTGATAGCAGTTTCCACTGCTCTATTGAGCAGTAGAACACATGCTTTGAACACATATTCATAAAAAAATTTGAACTTCAAACATATCTTCACAAAAAAATGAAAAGGTTCCTTTGTGGTATTTTCTTCTCACTCTCAAAATGCATTAAAATCCCATTAGAATCTTTTTATTGAAAAGTTTAAAAAAATTACTCCTCATGTTAAGTGGTATTATTTAGCTAAAACTTTTAGAGAACTCAATAGCAGCTCCTCCTTAATTTTCCCATATGCAAACTGAGAAAATTTTCACTTTGCATGTGCATGACACTTTCCTGTGCTAAAGACAAACATGATGCAAACATGATTTTTTTTTAATATAATAAAAAGGACAGAAGCATGGAAAGTCTGAGACATGGTACATCCTGCCTCAATTCTCATGTGTTAGAAACCTTTGCTGAGGACTACTTTTCCTTTTTGTAGAAACTGCCTTGATACACCTAGACTATTGCAAAAATATATTGCCATTTTTCCTTTTGTTTTTTTCTTCAGAATATCTTTCTTTTGGTAGATAAATGGATTTGAGGATAGGGAAATGTTAGTCTATATTCTAAGAGTAGCATGATGAAACAGCTTCAGGCAGCTAGTTATAACCAAACTTTTGACAGTATGCCTAAGTAAATATTTGCCTTTATGCATATATTAAAAGAAAAGTGGTACTGAGTGCTGGGTCATCATGCCTAGACTGTGCTCTTGCCAGGAAGGGTCAGACCAGATGATCCTTGAGGTCCCTTCCAACCTGGTATTCTACAGTTCTATGAATTTAAGAAAACACATAAGAGAATCACAGAATCATNCCTAAATCTCCCCTGGCGGAGCTTGAGGCCATTCCCCCTCATCCTGTCCCCTAGACAAACTATAAAATGAACTAATAGTTGCAAAACAAGGCTAAATTGTGAGCAAAATATAGCACTGTTTGGGAAATGACTTCTAATACTTATTATAGGTAAGCAAATTCCTTAAATAAACAGTATGTTCCCTAACTTTTTACACTAACACTGCCTTTTCCTTATTATATATGCAAAACAATCTGGACCTTGGCCACAGAGCATTTTTTTATTGCCTTTAACCAGACCTTTCTCAAATCAATTCCATCCATACATTCCAGTGCACCAACCTTGTTCCTCCAGGGTCAGGGAAGAGGTCCAGTTTAATGTACACTTAATTCAATTAAGAGCTACACAGCCACAGCCTCTAGTATATTTTAACCTCTCCTCCGCACATCGTTTGCTAACCTGCCATTAATTAAACACAGTTATTAAACTAGTGTATTTATAATTACTGTATTTTCCATGAATGAACAAAAGCTATTTATGGGATCCAACCTAACAGCACTTGTTTGTTCACAGTGCAGGACTGAATGCAGATGCCCAAAGCCACCTGGCATTTCAACAGCACAAGCAGCAGTCAATAGACACATAGAGGCAGGTCAGGACAAATATGTTCTGCCCAGAAGAAAACACCATGCTGGAATATTTTAAATCCCCACTTTGAACATTTATTGCTGAAAAAAACCACCAGTACCAGGGGCCTGGATACCCAGAGAAGCCATTCTGATCATTAATATGCCCAACCCACAGGTATAACCCTTCTGCAGATCTAACAGGTCTGCAATCCAGTGCCTTTATAAGTGCATTTAAAACAGCTTGGTACAAAGTGGCATTAGATATTAGGAAATATTAAATACTAGTGTTACTACCATCCTCAAATATGCATCTCCCATGAAATAAATCTTGGGGAATAATCTGCTTTGGGTGGTGAGTGATGAAAAGACATGGCCGCAGATTGGCTGGCTGGCAACTCATCTGTGTAATCAGTTGCATGATGTCATGAAACACCCAAACCTGCACAAGTGAACAGGGATACAGGATGTGCAGCCTACACCTTCACACTAAATCACTTCCTGCACCTTCAGGTAAAGAGATTAAAATTCTCCAGGTGAAGCAGCAGCATGTAGGTTTGACATTGCATGCAGTCTAAGGCAGTTGCAACACTCAGACTAGCCACAGGTCAATCACTATGTATTATCAAATTAATATTAAACAAAAATTAATTGAACAAACTCATCCAGTGACACCAAAGCCAGAGAAATAAAGAATTTTTGCTTACACCACTAATCTAGAAATCTGAACTGAAACAAAAATAGGAGGGTTTCTCTGTGACAAAATAAAGATGCTAAAAAGTTTTGTGCACATGCTTTTCATTCACATGTAAATATATCACCCCAACCTTTGGCACTGTTTCTTTCTGATAATGCTTTTAGCATAAACAGAGTAATGTGTAAGGAAGACTGGGTTTAGATTTAGTTCACAAAATCCACAATAAATTTGTCAGTCATTCATCTTGAAATCATAGAATCATAGAACAAACAGGTTGGAAGAGACCGACTGGATCATCAAGTCCAACCATTCCTATCTAACACTAAACCATGTCCCTCAGCACCTTGTCCAGCCGCGCCTTAAACACCTTCAGGGACAGTGAATCAACCACCTCCCTGGGCAGCCTGTTCCAATGCCCAATGACGCTTTCTGTGGAAAACTTCCTCGTAATGTCTAGCCTAAATCACCCCTGGTGGAGCCTGAGGCCATTCCCTCTTGTCCTGTCCCCTGAAATGTAGTGAACAGAGCCATTCTCAAGAAATAATCTGACCTACTGGTTTTAAATCCCTCTCAGACAGGGGAATTGCACCCTGATCACCTACCTTTTAGCAGATACCATTAACATCATCTGTTTCCTATCAGATACTTTCAGTATCAGCCTTTCAGTACTTATATGGGGCTTATAAGAAAAACGGGGACAAGATTTTTAGCAACCTGGTCTAGTGAAAGATGCCCCTGTTCATTGCAGAGAGTTCTGGACTAGATGAGCTTCAAACGCTCCTTCCAACCCAACCTGTTCTATGATTTGCCAATGAACAGGAGAAAGGCAGCTACAAGGAATAGGATCATCATGGCTGTAGACCTCATCCTTGGGTCTCTGGATTTCAAAATGGGAACAGTTCAGGAGAAGGCAGGTTAGATAAATAGCGCAAAAAAATTATTCTTACTCCTTATTTTAAGATTATTGTGAAATCCTTGTCTTATTTTGCTTCATGGTCAAAAAGAAGCACAATTCTGCTTTGCCAGCAGCAATGAAAAGCTTTCACGTGTTCCCAACAGCATTGCTGCACAGCCCCTACTCACTGAGCACATTTCCAACTCAGGAGCAATTAACCATGAAGCATATTGCATTTTGGCCTGCTCATTTGTCTTCTAACAATTATTCTACTTTTCAAAGGACAAACTCCTCCCCTCACATGAGCAGATGGGGAAATGTCATCTCCTGTTCTTAGAAGAGCTTTGACCAATGTTCTGACTTGGGCATTAAATAGAGCAGAAGTCTGCAGAGCTACCTATGCTTTATGGCGTATTTTTTTATGCATGAGCTCTGCTGTCAACAATGTCAGCAGGAATATGCATGATGTTACGTACAGTGTTTGTCAGCTGGTCGCTTACTATGCAGCACAGGTCTGGGAGCAGTGGAAGTGGAAAATCAGAACCCCCTTCATTTAAATTTATAATCTGTAAAATCAGGATAAGGAAGGAAAACAGCAGAAATTGGCCCGAATAGTAAGACTTAGACTGAACTTCAAAATGCTGAAGATGCAGGAAACCTCAGAAGCACCAGTGATGGCTTGCAGCCTGATACACATGTGGGATGGTAGCAAGGCACACAGCTGAAACAGACAGGGGAACACACACACCATCAAAGGCTGTAAGGCAACAGAGCCTGCCCCACGCTGGGGAACAAAAGAACTGAGTGATAAGAAGCACTGGGAAAGGATGGGGACTTGCTCCTGGGGACACCCTGTAGGGTGTCCCCACTATGGGGCAGGGTGAGAGGGGATGTGCCTGGCACCATTACTGGAGAAAACAGCGGGCTCCCAACAGAGGGGCACAATAACATTTTATTGCAGCCAACAGCTGGCAACAGGTGCTACACTCATAGGTTGCAAATCAATTTGCATTATAATCTCCTGGGTTTGCATGCTCATAATGTCTCATATTCTGACTCCAGACAAGATCTGCCTATTATTATTATTATTA